>JAOQAZ010000061.1:0-30358 GCA_027945595.1 Fusarium torreyae
GCGCACCTAATATATATTTAATCCTATTATAATACTATCTAACTAGAGGTCTAAATAAGGGCAGCTTATTTAACTCCTTACCTTATTATAACCTAGTATTCCCTAAGAAATCATTAATTAATAGCGATATATCTAAGCTTAAAGATAATAATAATAAGAATAGCTTAAAAGAGGCAGGGCTTATTATAATAGGGCCTGCGCTGCTATTATTACCTAATCTATAGGCAAATATACTATTACTAATAGTAAAGAAGAAGTCTAACTATAATATATTAAAGCTTATTGCTCCTAGCGGTATTCTTCTTTTAAATACTATAAATAGAAATAAGCTTAACTATAAGTATCGCAGAATAATATTCTAAGTTTTTATTATATAGGCGCTAAATAAAAATAAATAGAAGGAAAAAGCAATTTCTCCTCCCCTGTAATCCCTAGGCTTTAACCGCATTTTTAATATCCCCTTAGCTTTCTAGCGCTCTAATACTATTACAGCAATACTAATACAAATTCTCTATATATAAGAACTATATTTATTAACCTAATCTAAGATTATTACTTAGGCTTTATTATAAAGATATTATAATTTATATCTAAGGTAGTTAATAATAAAATAAACTTACTAATATAATAGGGGCTTTAAATACCCCCTTAATTTCTTATATATTTATAATATAAACTCTATTATTAAGTTAGATATATATTAAATACTTCTCTTCTCTACCTATTTAACCTAGCCTGCTATTATATATATAATAGGGGATTAATTCTTATATGCAAAGAATTTATATCCCTGGCCTAACTAAGATATTCTAAATTAAAAAACCAGCCTAGATTATCTTAGTAAGGGCTATAGCATAATATACCCTAGCAGCTCTGGGAAACTATAAATATATTAATAGTTTTATTTTAAACTCTTTTCTTTCCTCTTTTATAATAAGAGAAAAGAGGAGGCTATAAAAAGAATTTCTAATTATTAGGAGGCAAACTAGTAGTATATTATTAACAAGCAGAAAAAGAATAATAATCCTGGCCTCTATTATCGCAATAGAGCCTACTAAGTATATCTAATTACCTAATTATACCAGCGACTCTTCTAGTATATCTAAACCTTAATTTAAATAGCTCGGATTGCCTATATGCCACGCTTTAAATAATAGCGGTATTATAGCTTATAGGCATAATAAGGGTTCGCAAAGACTCTTAGGCGCGAAATTATTTATTACTAATAACCCTAATGCATTAAGGGCCAGATTAAGCTAGCCTTTTCTGCGAAAAATACTTAGCTCTAAATAAAATCCTAATACTAATACGCATAGTAGTCTACTATTTAGCTTTCTTTTAAATTCCACCTCCTATACTAACCTAAGTATAGATATTACTAGCTTATTAATATAATATATATTACTATTGCTAAAGGTGCTAAATAAGCAGGGTCTTACTAATCTGCCTAAAACTATTTCTAAATATAAGAAAAAGCTTAAAAAGTTTATTAGCTAGTAGTATATATCCCTTATTAATAAGGGCATATTAAAGTATTTAGCCTATAAGCTTATTAAGTATTATATCTAAATTAGTAATAAAGAAGATAATTTGGGAATAAATAGCTATTATTATAATATAAATTATATAAAAAAGCCACTCTTTCCTTCCTTACCGTATACACCCTTAAGAGGCACTTAGCTCTTTTAGGTATCTACCTAAGTGCCGGAAAATCATCTAAATAATAATAAAAATAGTAATATCCCTTTATGGCTATCTGCAAATCTAATTCTTATATAGGCCTCTTAGACTAATAATAAACCTATTGTGATATAGCTAGGCGCTAGTGCGTAAGTACCTAAGTAAGGACTTGGCAGGGATAATAAATTAATTATCCTGATGGAAGCCCTATAAGTAAAAAATAAACTTAAGAACTATCCCAAAGAGGGATATAAGGCTCTTAATACCTTAGCTATTACCTAAAAGCTATAAAAAAGGGATTTTAATAGCAGACTATCCTTATAAGAGATCTGCGTTATAGGCATCGCTATTTTATATAAGGTATTTAGTAGCCTAGGTTAGAAATAACTTATTAATACTCTAATGTATCTTTATAGCTAATATTTGCGATACTATTTTATTAACTTAGACTAGAATATAAGCAAGGTAGCAAATAAAATCCGCAAAGGCAGACCGGTAATATTATTTAGTTTTACCTTATATTAGGCTTAGGCTGCTTAATATAATAGCTATAATATATTAATAATTAAAGATATTTGATTAGTTAATATAAAAGTATTACTTATCCGTAAATAGGATTATTAGTTAAGCCTAGCTGCGATAGAATTAAATAGAGATATTAAAGACTTCTTAGCTAAGAATAAAATAAATGCCAAACCGGGGTTAATACTCTTAATAAGAATAGCTAAGTATCTCGGCAGAAAGCTTAGTCTTCCTAAAGGCACCTTAGCTAAGAAGATCTATATTTAGCGACTATTAGTAATAATAGCAGATATCTTTAATCCTAGTATTTATATTTTTATCTCTAGGAGCCTCTTTATATGCTATAATAAGATTAGTTTATTTAATAATAATAGTATTAAGAAAGAGAATAAGTTCTATATTATAATGCTAACTGTTATAAATAAGCTTCCTAAACTTTTAAATATCTGCGAGGTATTATATATATATATTATCTAGCCTATCTTAAAACTCCTTTTTTATAGTAATAATATATAAGATCTTTTTAGAGATTTAAAGATCCCTAGGGTTTAAATAGCTATAAATAGTAATCTAAATAACTTGCGGAAAATATCTATCCTAGAACTACTTAGTATTTATATATCTCCGGGAGGTTTTATAAAGGAATTAAATAATATAATAAGAGGCGATACTAATATAGGGACGGCACTAATCCGCAAATAGTTTAATCTCTATAAATATTATAGAAATAGGGAAGATAGTAATAGCGATAATAATAATAATAAAAGTAAGGTAAAAAAGAGTAAGAATTATAATTAATATAAACTAAGAATATTAGAGAGGGAATTCTAATAATAATTATTATAACTTAATAAAAGTGGGACTTAATTATATATATAATAGAGACTAGGGTTTATATCGCTAATAAGTTTAGATAGATTAATATAATAGAAAAGTGGGGCCTAAATTATATATATAATAATAGGGACTTAATAACAGATAGGGACTTAACTATAAGTGCAAAAGATAAACCTAACCCTAATAGCCTAGTATAATATCTGCGAGGTATTATATATATATATTATCTAGCCTATCTTAAAACTTCTTTTTTGTGGTAATAATATATAAGATCTTTTTAGAGACTTAAGGATCCCTAGGGTTTAAATAGCTATAAATAGTAATCTAAATAACTTGCGGAAAATATCTATCCCAGAACTATTTAGTATTTATATATCTCCGGGAGGTTTTATAAAGGAATTAGATAGTATAATAAGAGGTAATACTAATATAAGGACGGCACTAATCCGCAAATAGTTTAATCTTTATAAACATTATAGAGATAAGAAAGATAGTAATAACGATAATAATAATAACAAAAGTGGGGTAAAAAAGAGTAAGAATTATAATTAATATAAACTAAGAATATTAGAGAGGGAATTCTAATAATAATTATTATAATTTAATAAGAGTGGGACTTAATTATATATATAATAAGGACTAGGGTCTATATTGCTAATAAGTTTAGATGGATTAATATAATAGAAAAGTAGGGCCTAAATTATATATATAATAATAGGGACTTAATAACAGATAGGGACTTAATTATAAGTGTAAAAAACAAACCTAACCCTAACAGCCTAATATAATATCTGCGAGGTATTATATACGCATATTATCCAGCCTATCTTAAAACTCCTTCTTTGTGGCAGTAATATATAAGATCTTTCTAGAGACTTAAGGATCCCTAGGGTTTAAATAGCTATAAATAGTAATCTAAATAGCTTGCGGAAAATATTTATCCCAGAACTACTTAGTATTTATATATCTCCGGGAGGTTTTATAGAGGAATTAGATAGTATAATAAGAGGCAATACTAATATAGAAACGGCACTAATCCGCAAATAGTTTAATCTCTATAAATATTATAGAGATAAGAAAGATAATAATAGTAATAATAATAATAATAAAAGTAAGGTAAAAAAGGGTAAGAATTATAATTAATATAAACTAAGAATATTAGAAAGGGAATTCTAATAATAATTATTATAACTTAATAAGAGTGGGACTTAATTATATATATAATAGGGACTAGGGTTTATATCGCTAATAAGTTTAAATAGATTAATATAATAAAAAAGTGGGGCCTAAATCACATATATAATAGTAGGGACTTAATAATAAATAAGGACTTAACCATAAGTGCAAAAGACAAACCTAACCCTAATAGCCTAGTATAATTATAATAATAGCGCTTTATTTAAGCCGGTTTAGACTTAATAGCTGCCTCGCAAAGTAAATAAATTAATATTTTTAGCTGCTTATATAGCTAAATTATATAGTTTGCTATACTATTAATTATAGTGTAATTAGTTAGTCCCTTACTTCTAAGATAGTTATATAGCTAAGTCAAAAGTAATAATATTAAGGTTTGCTAATTTATAAATATATTAGTTATAGTCTTTCTGCTATTTAATAAAGCTAATATACTTTTTATTTATATAATAAATATAAATTTGCTTTTTACTTTTTGCTTTTTGCTATTATTATAGTAATATATAGTAATTAAACTTTATTCTAAGTAATTTACTTTTTGCTTATTAGGCTATAATTATATATAATTACTTTTAAGCGTTTTTTTATAAATATATTAGATTAATTTTATATTAACTTAGGGTTAGTTATTACTTACTTACTTACTTTTACTTACTGCTATTATTAGTATTTAGGGTTAATTCCTTATTAATTATAAAAAGCCCTTATTACCTTAATTATTACTATTATCCTAGCGGAATATTATTCTAGCGGAATAGTTTATATACTACCCCGGATCTCTATATAATCTTACTAACCCTAAGTATTATTCTGCTAAAATAATACCTAAATTAATAACTAGGCCTACTTCTTAGCCTCTTAGGCGCTTATATATTACCTTAACTATATTTTCTGCTTATAATACTTTAAAATAAATTAATATAATATTAAATAATATATAACCTTAATAATAGCTAAATATATTAGTATATAATTTATTATTAATACTTACTTACTGCTTTCCTAGTTAACACTTATAGCTACTAATATACTAATAATAATACTCTTATAATAATTTCTATTTTTAAATAAATAATTTAAAAATTATATAACTGTGTTTAAATAACTATGCTATAAATATTTTAATATATATTAATTAGCCCTACTATTAGCGCTAGTAATAACTTATATTACCCCCTTATTAAATGCCTTTTATAATTCCTCCTATTAAATAGTTATATAATATAATAGCTACTAGCCTAGAGATAAAATACTCTCTTTCTTAGTACTATTATTACTATTATTCTTATTATCCTTACTATCCTTTTTACTATTATTACTACTTCTGCTATTACTATTATTACTACTATTATTATTATTATTATTACTGCTCTTATTATAACCCCTTTATAACTTAAATCGCTTCTAAATTATAATTAATATCTTTTATTATAATTTATATCGCTTTTATATATCTAGTTCTATTAATCCCTAAAATAGCTTATTTATTAAAATATATATCTTTTTATACTTAATCTTAAATAACTCGGCTATGCCGGGATAATACTAGCTAGTAGCTATATATATTCTCTAATACGCGCTTAAATATCTCTTATATTTATTATAATACTAATTTATTATTACTAATTAATTATAATATAGCCCTTAATTTATTATGCTTAATACTATTTAAATAGTAGGCCTAACTATATTAGCTTAATTATGTCTTAGCTTCTTATTTATTATTAGCCTCTTAAATTCTTATATTAGCTTTACTCTTAAAATTAGTTTTATTCTCTCTTTAAATATAATTTAAAAATATAGCCCTCCCCTTAAATATATTAGCTTTCTTTCTTTTCTAGCTCTAATATATTTTATCCTTCTTAATATTCTAGCCTCCTTAATAGCTAACTTTAAACTATTACCTATTATACTCCTAATAGCAAATCTGCTAGTATTATACCCTCTTTCTTTATAGTATTAGTTGGTATACCTATTAGGCTTAATACTAGATATTTCTGCCTTTCTTTTAATTACTTATTTAATTATATTTTTTGCGGTAATACTCTTATATTTTATATACCTTCCTGACTATATATAGGTATATATTAAAACCTAACCTATTTTTTTTAGGCGGCTAGATATATAAATTAGGCTTAATAATTAGTATTAGTGGCTCTTAATTCTTTAATACGGCCTAATTTTTAGCTATTTCTTAAATAGTCCTAATTTATTACTTAATACTTTTTATTTCTTTCTAACTAATATTATTATACTTAGCTTTTAAATAGCCTAAAACCTTGCTTATAATAAATCCGATTTTATATTAGCTGTAAAATATAAATAAATACTTAAGTAAATATATAAATAGCTCTATCCTAGACGCTATTAGTATATCTTAGTCTCCTACTTATATCTTCCTACTTATTTAGTAATTATAATAATATAATAGTTTATATTCTAACCTTTATATATACTTATTATATATAATAGGTAAATATATACTTTATTATTACCTTTATTAATACTAAATGCGCAGTACTAGCTAGTCCTAACTTACTTTTATAGTTACCCTAGTATTAAACTTTATTCTAACTATCCCTACTTAACTTAGATAATATAATTATAGCTCCGGGGCTGTTTTATTATAATTATAGCATTCCTATTAACTCTTGCCTTAATACTATTATATAAACGCCTTATATTAATTATATTATATAAATATATCTTACTTTAAATCTTATTTTATATTAGTTAGTAAATTATATTACTTCCCGCGAAAAAAATAATATAACCCTAACCCTATATATATAACTCTTATTTTAGCTTCTTAACCCCCTATTTTATTTTAACCCTAACTTTTTCTATCTAATATACTTAAATATATAGGCTAATACTAATGCCTTAAACTTACTAATTATCTGCCTTAATTTAGCTATACCCTAGTCGATTTTAACTATATTAAAATAAATTAACTAAATTTTAACCTAATTGTAATATTATAATTCCAGTTTAAATTAATTTAAACTATAGGGAAATACTACTATTAAACTTATTTACTTATATATATTAGTATTTCTTATTTTACTAGGGACAATTTCTATAATTTTGCCCCTTTACTTACTTTTATAACTCTACCCCCTATATTTTAATAGCGCGGTTTTAATTTATACAGTGTTTTTTATAACCTAGCCCGGCAAAATCGCTGCTAAATTATTAGTAGGGATTAAAGGGTAATAGCAAATAAGAGACCTTAAAACTGCATAACTGCCTTACTTATAGCTAATATAAATATTTAAAATAGTATAATATATTCTACTTTAGGTCTACCCTTACTAATATCTAGCAGACTTTATTTCCTTTTAATTTACTTATTTACTTACTTACTTACTTACTTACCTGCCTTACTTACTTACTTGCCTTTCTTACTTACTTTCTTACTTACTTACTTACTTACCTTATTTACCTACCTATCTTATTTACTTATTTATTTATTTACTTATTTAACTAGCTAATATAATAAGAGACTATTAAATTACTTAGTTAATATAGTATTTTCTTAGAATAAAAAGATAAAATAAATAGGTAAAAAGAAAGCTAGCTTAGTTAATTTAATAAGGAGAATAAGATATAAAATAAGAGATAAGAGTAAATATAAGATAGGAATAAATAAGTATTTAGCCTAATAAAATAAGATAAAATAGGGCTAAAGACTTTAAGGTTATAAGCAGGGAATACCCTATCTGGCCTACTTATATTATACCTTTTTAATTTTTTATATTAGTTATATCTTTCTGGCCTACTTATATTATACTTTTTTAATTTTTTATATTAGCTGCGAGGAAGTAATAAAATCTATTTTTTCTCTTTTTTCCTCTTTTTTATATTAATTTCTATCTTTCTTTTTTATTTAAAATACTGCCTATTTATCTAGTCTTATAGAGCTAATTAAGGGCTATTTAACAGTATAGGTCTTATTGCGTATATCTCTTGCCTGCTAGTGCTACGCCTAAAAAGCCACTTTTTGGCCTGCTATTTCTATATTTCATAGAGACACTACTTTTCCTTCTGCCCCCTTTTGCCCCTACCCTGCTATTTTATATAGGGGAGGCTATACCTAACCCTAACCCTATTAGCACCGCCGATAAAATACTAAATTTTAATAGTAAGAATATTATAAATAATTACTTTTCTAGCTATTATTTATATTAATTAGAAAATAACTTAACTTTAGTAAGTCTAATATATATTTTAAAAGATAATTAAATATTATAATTTATTTCTATTTTTCTTTTTCTTTTTATAACTTATAAATTGATAGCTTTTATTATACTTATTAAGTAAAATAAAAAATATAAAAGTAATAAATAACTTAATAATTAATATAAGTATTACTATTAGTTATACTAAAGTATTTTTTTTTAATATAGTTTAAAAATAGAAATATTACTACTTAAGTAAGAAATATAATAAATAGGCTAGATTATTTTACTATGCTCCTTAATTATAAAGCAGGTATTATATACTATTTACATATAGTGCCAGCGGGGTTTAACCTCAGCCGGACTCTTCACCCTAAATCTATACTGTTGATATATATTTCTGAGGAAAGAAGCGCTTATTTAGTGCGAAGAGGTCGGGCCACTGTTTCGTTGCATGAATGTCCGATAAAGCCCCGATTTCTGCCACTTACCACAAGCTAATTTGGGTTGACAGGCAGGAGTTGCTCTCGTACTGAGCTTAGAGAGCGGAATTCTCCGACTGGGTATGAGAAGGGAGCAGGAGGCCCTAATCTCTATTCGAACGTGAACTAGCAGCAGTGGAATTCCTGATGACGACTCGTGGCGCCGAGTGATAGAGAAGCCGCCCCCACGCCTCTCACAAACACTTTGAGCCACTTGATCGACGTGCAAGACACCTCAATCGTCAAATTGTTGCTCGGTAGTCAGGATGGCTATCTGGAGTGCTCAGCTTGTTACTACGCGGTGCAGTTGTACAGGCTGTCAGACCAAGATTCACTGGCCTCGTGGCTGTAAGTAAAGCGGATTTCAGCCACTCCACAAAATAAGAATATGAAGTGATTGTTTCCGTCGTCGCATTATCTGTTGAATAGAGACATGAATAGGTCCCAGACAAAAGTCTTCCTCTTTCCATCTACATACACGTGTCTCAAGCACTGGAGTCAACTTATAAATGAAGATGGAACAGTGCTTGATTGTACAGAGAGAAGCACGTTTGTCGCAGCGATATGCAGTGACCTCCCTGGAAGCTTCTGTCAAGATTCAACGGGCAGCATCCTTCTGTATGGACGGAGCGATCGGATCAGCCTTCATCTGTGGACCACAGTCACTTTGTTGTCAGCCCTATCAGTCTAATCAGCCGAAACGCACCATGACAGCAGGACAACCATCCGGAGTCGCAGTTTTGTGGATAGACATGCTCATATAGCGTATTGAATAACTAATCCATGCGGGGAGTTCCACAGTAGCCGCAACAACGGCCAGGGATTACCCAGACTTCCCTCCCTACCAATGTACATTTTTGGCAACGGACACCAGGTATCTTGTGCGAACTTGGGCAATCCTTCATCGTCCTCGCATCCCTGTGTTCCACCCGAGAAATGATTGACAGCATTTGAGACGGCTCTATTCTAAGTGGGATGGCACTCTGTGGATTCGTGTTGATCGTCATGACATTGTGAAAGCCATAGCAAGCATGGCTGGGTGAATCATAATGGGAATGAGACAACATTCCAAGCTGGATGGGGCTGGGGTGTTCGCAATATATGTGGAACAAGTGCTTCGGAGATATGGCCCGTCGAGGTCGGAGAGAAGAAGATATTTGGAAAAGAATGAACAAATGGGTAAATTGTGGGTGGGTTAATGGGAGAAATCATACCGTACAATCTCCTACTCACTGGACAGGCGAAGCTTACTGGGCTGCTTAGGACAACTTTAACCTACTATTGCACTGATTAATGATGACATGCAGACCTAAATTTGCCATATTCTCCGAGTCCTACTCCATTCTATGTTGGCCTACATATATTGAATCAATTTTGAATCTTCATAGCTCAGGGCCCTGACTGCCTCACACTTGCTTTGTTGTCAATTGGTAAGCCACGCTACGTCATTGGCTGCGGTACGATCAGCAATCGAGGGCATGCAAATTAGAAAGGACCATTTTGACTAGCTTGGTTTATCTATTGCGATCATGTCCATTCATCCTATCATATAATAATCGAAGACCATCGGGAAGTGCTAATTATCCCACGTACGAACAGATCTTCGTTACAATGCATTGATTTATCCTGCAAAAAAAAAAAAAAGGAAAACAAAAGACGATGATACCACTTTGAGGAGAGAAATGTAGAGAGTATGGTGCCGCGAGTTGCAATGTTCGTCATCGAGTTCGAATCATGCATGAACGCTTTGTGGTTTAGTAGCCGCTCTGTCTGAAGACTCAGCAGGCTTGGCAACCATGGAACATCCCATTAGCCCAAGTCAACCGAACTACTGATCGATGGCATAACTGGGAAAATGCTAGCATTTTTGGAGGGCTCGAATGATTGTATGTGGAAGCAAGGGCAGGTGTACTGGGGCTGCTATCAATTTCGTGCTTCACAAGTAAGTTTATACCGATGTGGACGCCTCAACGAGGCCTGACATGATTTCGCCGCAGAGTTCACGAGGTCAATACGTGATTGGAAGTGATCTTGTACTCGAGGCACATATGCCAAACCTTTCTCGCAGAACACTGATCCAGTGAAGTGACGTTTGGATGGTCGGGACTCGATACATGCGTAGCCATTAGCTTGACATGTGCTATAAAGGTCTAAGTTTTTTTGGGAAGCGAAGATTCCTACTCATGAATTTCACGTGCTGCAAACCTTAGGGGGGCGTTCATATCATAGTTGACCGCTACTTTGGATTTCACAGGGTCAGTCCGTTGTGATCAAGCGAATAATGTTCTTGCGGCTGAGTTCAAGGGGGAAGGACAAAAGAAGACGCTAGAGTTTCGCGCATCTGTATCCACTCTAGACGTGGAGGCTTAGGGGTATGAACTGCCACCGAAACACGGCATGAACTATATCAAAGAATTGAATAAGCAAAGTGTGAGCAAACTCGAACTGCCACCCATCCCCTCCCACCAGAAAACAATCAAAAACAAGAAAACAAACAGAACTTGACCGAGTTCCGCTTGTAACTTCCAAAAAGGCCATATACGGCTGGCGACTTTTGTTCGCCACATTCAGGTCACACATAGCATCGCGCATTAGTGCGACTAGTGGTAGCCCGCTGATGACAGACATACATGAAGGATCCGCGTGCCCTTGGGTATAACAACCGTTCAGAAACACGATAGATCGCTAGTCTTGGGTGGTCAGAACGTTGGAATATCGTTAATGTTCTTCGAAACGCTCCCAACTTACGTAACGTAGCTGATTCCTATCATGTGATAGAGAATATAAGTTGAAGCTTCTGTAGGACGAGCTCACAAATGATCAATTGCGCGATACCTGCATATGACACCGGAGTTTTCCAGCACAAAGCTCTGTATAATTTGTCTTTGTCATTTCGTCCAACATGGTTTGGGTGGCAATTTTCAGTGTTTCCCAACGAGTTCACCAAATGACTTCTGTACTCTTCCCCGCTAGTGACAGGCCTTGCGGCCAGGTTCCGCTTGGCGTAAGGGGTAATCAACTCGAGAAGCAGACAAGAGTTTTTTTTATAACCGAATGTGGTAGGTAACCACCACCCGTCATGCCAGTTCATCTCCATCCCCAGGGAGCGGTTGGGAACGAGAGAGTGACAGGCACAATGGATGCTAAAAGGTCAAAAAAACAAAAATGAATGGACTAATTGCTTATTTCCACACAACACTAGGATATCTTGTGGCAAGACTGCAAGCCTCGTATGATTTTCTTTCAATCAAACGTGAGAAGAGCGCTGCAGACTTGATCCCTTGCTTGCAAAATTCGTGGCGACTGACTTTGAGTGTGCCGTCCATGACGCTCACTATTCATTGACCCGGTACGGTTGGCTCCCAATGCGCCAACTCACACTAAAGATGAACAATTCTCTAAAAAGCGGTCAGCGGTCAATATGGAGCCTTGCTAGACGGATGGCACACAAGCTGGAGTAGGTACCTCGAGAATTTGGTAAGGGACGATATGGGACAATCGACCACTTTCATAACGGCCTTTTAGGTGAAGTAAGCTTGAACCATGGAGTGGGTTTCTGCAAACCGTATTCATCTAATGGGCAAGAGTCTCATTCATTACTTGGGTCATTTGGTGTTTGTCTGCACACATCGGTCTCTGGTCCTAGGTACGATCTTAACTCACGGTCCTGATTCGGAACGCGCGATGACCAGCGTGAAATATGTGGTTGTCTGTCAGTTCGTAGTATGACAGGTCTTCATGAAAAGTAGAAGCTTCCAAAGGCGACAGTATGCGAAGACCGAGAAAGACGTCTTCAACCTGTGACGCAGATGTGCCTTGAGGACCTGAAGTAAGATCTCGAAAGGTGGCTTAACTTTCGAACACCAACAATTGGAAAGCGCTTGATGTCTTGTTGACGAAGGTCTCCATCACTAACTATGAAGCTTCGGGATTTTTTCACGGACACCAATGAAGTGGCAACCTGAAAGCTTTTATGACAGAGCTTCTAAGAACCAGATCTTTCTAGGCACATTAGCGACGTATAAAGAGCGTCGTAGAGGTCGTACAGCTAGACCGCGTAGCAATAGGCATGCGTATACAAAACGTAGCCTGAGAGTGATGCCCAGCATGTAAACTTAAGACCGTCACCCTAAGCCCACCATTGGAGACCCAAATGGAGGGCGAACGACATGATCGAGGTGAAGGCTACGAGGCATGCGTGTACTGGTTGGATAAGTATTATCGTTGGGACCACAAGTTGGAATATTTCGTGCTTCAGTTCTTTGCAAGTAGGATAAAGATCACAAACGACGTAATTCTAATCCTAGAAATTTGTGATGTCACAATACAGTTGACGTATTCGTCGGTTCGATTCCTAAAAAGACATAGATTGTAGAAACTACAGCTTTCCAAGAATTGTGACTGGTTGTTCGACCGATGATGTCAAGCTCTTCCAGTAACTTCAATGTAACAAGTGCAGTATTGATCAGTAGAACAGACCCTTGTGAGATATTTCTGGATACTAAAAAGTACTCGCCTTTTCACTGACAGCATCTTCTAGCCACCTCTGACTCAACTTCCCTTCACGGACGCACCCACGCCAAGTCCTGGGTTATCAAAGTCTCGAAGCATACATACTTGTGGAACTAAGGTATACAAATAAACACATACAAGACCTCAGAACCGTATGGCAAAGTGTAGCCTTATCGTTTCGGGAACCAAAGCTATTCTAAGAGTTTTTTGTTTTTTAGCTATATCAAGAGAAAACATCATAAGGATATACCTGTTAGGTACCACTAATAGGAAAACTTGGACATTCAAGACGGACGCCGCCGGGTCTAGTTTTCGTAGCTGTTCCTTTCACAAATAAACCGCATTGCAACACCAGCTTAGCGATTTTGATAAGCACTTGGTTCTACAAGACCATGATTGCACTTTGAGCTGGGTGGATTGACGTCATACTAGCTAGTCGGGCGTGAATCCTTACAAGGGTACTCTCTGCCACTTTATGGAAGCCCAACGGGAACGCACCTCCCCTTCTGCATATCTGCCTGAGTAACACGGAGCACTGCCCGGCAGTAAAAAGACAATCGCAAACTTGGCGCCATTCGGCGTCGGCAAGTTTAAATGGAGTATTTGGTGCCGCAATTTCCCAGACGCAAACTCGGAGGGTATTCTGCTCCATAGGAGATAGTGCTGTCAAGCAATCCCGAATGATATGGGTTTCTGAGAGGTAAGCTGAGGACATGAGCCAGCACTTGCTGCATTATCTGATGGTTGATACTCTGCAGCTCATCAGATAAAGGAGGGTACGTTAATTCTGCTCATGGACCTGTGTGTTGGTTATATGTTAATTAATCATCACATAAATAACGATTTGATACCAATCATGAAACTCACAAGATTTTAATCCTCGAGAAAGCACGCGCATGAGTCATCAAGCCTTACACCATGGTTAACAGTGACTTTCTCAAGTTACGGTAGCCTTGCTTTGCAAAATCAAGATCTATAACCATTGTGAGATCTTGCGCTGAGCTTAGCAATGAGGTTGGGCCGGATTTTGGGGTCATAGTCGACTCGAAGTGTTTGGTAGACTCTTACAAGGAATTCCAGTTCGTGCATCAGCAGGTCCTGTGATTGGCAGGAGCCGTATATACCGGAGGTAGTGGTAATTGTTTGGGGAAATCCACGAGAGGAGAAAATCGAGCAAGATGAAGAAGACGTATACGTTTAAAGGAGACGCTGGAAACACGTCTAATTTGTAATTAATAGACTCTATATAAAACAATCACAAGGTTCAATTGCCACATGGCTTGACTCTCACAACCTGTAGTATAGACTTGCGAACATTGTGTTTAAACTACTGTGTTATAAACCTTCTATATTTATGACTTATAATTCCCCTTCGAACCTTATAAATTCCCCCGAAACCTTTAATTAATCTTTCCCCGTAAATTACCCTTTAACTTATTATTAATTAGTCTAGTCTTTTAATTTCTCTTATAACTCTACTAATACTACTATTTAAGCCTTATTTCCCTTTAAATTTATAATAATTTTATTTTATTAGATATATCTTTTTTTAATAAAAGCCCTTAATTTTTTCTTTTTTAAATAAATAAAATCCTTAATTATTTTTTTTATATAAACTTATAAAAAAAAATATTATAATTAAAATTTATTAGCTTAATAAAAACTAAATTAATTAATTTATTAATTAATTAATTATTAGTATTATTAAGATTTTTAAAGCTAATTTTAAAATTAATTTTTTTTTTTTTTATATAATTTAGGTTATTAAAAATAATTAAATTAATATAAATATAAAAATATATATGAATATAAATTATATTATTAATAATAATATAAATTAGTATTATTATTATAATTATATTATATATATAATTTTATTAATATAAATTATTTTATAAAAAAAAAAAAAATTAAGCTTTTATAATTATTATAAAAAGATTTTTAAGTTATAATATTAAAAGTAATTTTAAAAAAGCTTAAATAAGATTATAATATAAATATAAAATATTATATTTTAAAAATAAAAATATTATATTTTTTTATTATAATTAAAAGTAAACCTTAATAGTTACCCCCTTATATAATAAACTTATAAAGTATATTTATAAACTTTTAAATTAATTAAAACATCTATATTAGCAATTATATATAGCTTAATGCTTGGGTAGGGTAGTATAACCATATGAAGGTGTGTCAGGGTCATCACATTGCATGCCTTATATGTTTGCCACCAGTCCGGATGTGCCAACGTTAAGCAGGCACTCTAGCCAACGAAACCCCTTTTTCTGACTGGAGAAGCTTGACATCGCGAATCAATATACTATACAACCTGTCTCACCGATATTGTGTGTGGAGAGTCCTTGACTGAAAATTAATTGCTAGAACGTCGGAACGACCGATGGCATTCCCTGCAAGGGACGCAGTGTTGTCGTTGATCGAAACATTGGTGATTTCGGCATGACCGCTAGCAGATTGCACTAGACTTGGTATTTCTGGCAGTGGTCTAGAATATTCGGCCCAGCCACAAGATTGCGGGCTGACATAAATGTTTGTTAATAATGTTTATATACAATCTTTTGAGTTTTATTGTCTGAAGAAAAATTTCATAGATACTATTGTAGCTTTAAGTATAGACTTACTTATGTACGTGGGAGTAAGGCAAACCCGATTATGTACAGGGAAAAGCACAGATCGGAAGCCGTTTTGGCAGCTTGACAGCGGAATTTAGACAGGAGGCGTCACGCCCAAAACTTCTTAAATTCCACTTTCGCTCTTCCAACCCGTTACCCATCCAAACAGCGCTGTTTACAGTCGCATCCGTTCGTTTACACCGCCAATAATGGTTCACTGTCCTATTCTTGCCATAGCCCTCGCCATACATGGAGCCGCAGCTGGTCCCTGCCTACCCACCAGCCTGACGAGCTTCGATGAGCCTTCATCGACGATCGCGTCCGACACGACGATTACAACTTCGGCTACGACTGTGCCCCCTACCCTTGCCGAGACCACCTCTACCGTTTCAGAAGAAAGTACCTCTATCGCCCTGGCGGAAACCACGACGACTGCCGAAGCACACGCCTGTGTTGAAATCCAGGTAATCATCAACCCTGGCTTCGATCTTAGCGACAGCAATAAATCACGTTGGTTTGGGCGATGGCTCGCTGATCAACGACGGAGCCAGTTCAGCCCCCAACGCTCCGTAAGTTCCCTCGCCTTTTCATATCTCTCTGTGCGTTAACATGGCTTCAGATCCTTCATCTTCGAGAATGGCCAGGGTAATGCCCAGATTTCCCAGACTTCAAGTAATCTCGACGGCAGGTAATCTCGACGGCACCTACCGACTGGCTTATCAATGGGACGTCTTCTCTGGCGTCAACGTCGGCGTTGGTTTCTCATGCACCATCACACCCAAGGTCGGAGATGATAGCCTTCCTGCTGTCTATCCCGACGGCTACACTGGTCGGACTTCAGAGAGTCAGACTTGGTCGAGCGGCGACAACGCTGTGGCCCAAGTTGATTTATCGCTTGTCTTGGAACGTTTCGGAGAGCATGATCAGTTTAAGATAAATGCTGATAACATGACATTCATGAAGCTCTGCAGTCTTCGGGCTGATTAAGGATTGGACAGGTTAATACGCATTGAGGCACTGATTAGGCCCATATCGGTCTGGGGTGTGCACTGAATATCTATGGCCTAACCGCTGTGGATTGATGAGAAATAGAAAGTAGCGCGATAGAAGAGGGAAAGCAGAAAGATATTCTTCGTTTCAACTATTTAAGACCTCAAATAATTGGATCTCTAACACTCTACTCTACCTGTTTATCATGCCGGCGCTGATCTGCACTGATCCAATAGACGCCCTTTCTTACTACGATCAAAGGGTCTTTAGAAGACTTGATACCCTTGATACCACCCTTCTCGGGATTAGGATGAAATGCGATTTGTTGTTGCTGAGCAGGATTGTCATCTGAAACCTTGTTGATCTCCAGCTTACCAACAGCGACAAATTTCTTGCTCTCGTATGGCTTGGTGGCATCATCCAGAACATCATCAGGGCCCGCAATATGTGCTTGAATCGTGAACACGATTGGCTTGTCAGGGAATCGCTGGTGAAGATCATCTTCCAAGTAGTTGTTCCCGAGCTGTGAGAGCTTTTGCTTGTCTTCGGGAGTTTTGTTGGGATATGGATGCTCTCCATCAAGTGGAACAAGACGATATCTGACATTCGTCACTCTCCCGTCTTTGTTTATCAGTACATGGGTATTGGGCTCGTAATATGTGATAGTACCGTAACTATGGGGATTTGGCTTTTCGGAGAACACAAAGACCGCAGCCGACTTATTTTCGGGCTTTCCCAGAAAGGAGAGAAAAGCAGCATGCGCCTGGTCGTAGTTCTTCTGCTCCTCTAGATAGTCGCTGCCTTCAGCCTTGGCCTTCTTGAGCATGGCTTCAGCAAATCCATCAGCGCCAAAAAGCTTCAAGAAGGCCAAGAAGTCTTCTCCATTCCTGGTTGCGAACCCGTTAAAGGAGTGGCTGATCAAATCAGTGTGCGTGTTTTCGTCAATCTGAAAGCGAATGGCAACGCCCTTTGGGGTCGCACCATCGGCCACATCGGCAACCTGAGGTAAGCCACCACCAACTGAGAAGCGAGCAATGACCTTGGTGGAAGCATTGTTGAAGTGACAAGCCACGGACAGGTCCTTAGCCTCCTCCGTAGGCGTGAAAGTTCCTTCTACGAGAAGACCTTTGGCATGGGCTATCAACCGATATTGTAAGCGCTGATTCTCGAGATCACGGGTTGATTCACTAACTTGTTCGATAGCCTGGGTGTTTGCCGAAGATGCCTTGCATTGCATTTACCAAATCTTGAGGGAGTCGGTCTTTGGGCGGTGCCACACTTGTCGTGACGAGGGTCGAAACGACTTTGGAAGTGCGATCCAAGTGATCATCTTGATTGCCCATTGCGGCAGTACCTGGACGAACGACATGGATAGGCATTGTGAAAGGTGCGTAATGACAAGAGCAAATTGAGGTCTCGGCAAATTATGATATGAATGCTGTCAGAGACGCGGCGGTAGCGGGTATTTAAAGCAGCAGAGGTAGCCGTGTGACGGACTAGTCATCGACAAGAAGCTGTACGTGTGATCAATACCAGTCGATAATAAGGAATGAGTGGAATTTGGTCTAGACCACGGTCTGTCGCTCCATCTCGACAGGCATATTCTTGGGAGCGGCCGCTGCCAAGTTCGGTGTACTACCCCTAGTTATTATCGCCACCATCTGACTTCAGAAAGCTGAGTTGAGACATAGACTATTGGCGAATACAACATTGAACGGGATGTACGCCTTGCACTGCCCTACAATCAGGACATGTAGAGTAGTGTTCCAGTTAGTCACAAACACCTTGATCTCAGAACAGGCTAGACTTCTGAGGGGGACAGTCTCGACTGGTCGATTATGCTCAGTACAACAGCAGCTCATCGTTTTAGATGCAGCTGCGCTACTGCGAGCTTCGTAAAATTAGGGCTCGCGACAATGGCAGTGAGCGTGACGGTCGGTAAAGCTGCACGACTTGGAATCTTCAGATCAACTTAATTACCGCAATTGAAGCGCCCTAGGATAGCGGCCTCCATCTTAGAATACCCGCCGAGAGTCTAATCATAGGCGGCAAGGTCTCAAGCGACGCAATATTGGCCAAGAACCCATCGCCACAGATGGAATATGAACCAAGCTTGGCATTGTATCGGCGCAGCTGGAACGTGTCTAAGAGAAGAGGTGCAAATGAGCTGGTGGTCTTCGCTTGGAACATTAAGTAAGACTCAAAAACCGAACACTGCTGAGGTGCTTGGCCGCATTAGAGCTATGAAACAATCTAGGCTCTGCGACTGTGATGATAGCGTGACCAGCTGCATAGGTCACCCCTCTGCATCGCATCAAAGCCCGTAATCAATTTTATTTCACTTCTTATTGGCAGAGGCGGACCCCAAAGCCGGGTCATATGATCGGATTAGGGTTAGCATGTTTGCTCTATCGTTTTCTTGGGCCATAGATCTGACGCGAGGTAGACAAACATGCTGGAGACGCGTGGGTTTTGAATTAGATAGCCGGTCAGGTCGCGGAGTAAAGAACCCGGAAAGTGAGTATGCAATGTAGCCAAAAAGGAAGTACTCCAGTCTTCAAATTCTCGGTCTGGGGTGAATACCGCCTCACCCAGCTAGCCACAAATATAGCGCTAAGCACTTTCGGCGAGCTTGAATTGACTAACTGAGACAATTGACGCTTTTTAAGAAGAACTTCAAGCCTAAAAGGGGGAAGTCCGTCCGTGCGGCGGCCCGGAGCGGTAGTCCAGCCCATCTAGAACGGTTGACAGTTTGATGACCAAATACATGGCTCGTATTTGCTCACTTTGAGCTCGTCCCTCTCCTAGCCTCCCCCAACATGCACATGAATTCTTTTAGCTTGTGGTCAAGGCTCCTAACCTAGTTTCCTGACCCGATTGGCGCAATCCGATTCGTACTTCTGAGCTAAATGCTAATGATTTCCAAACTTCGCTAGATGAATCAAGTGTCTCTTATACCCAGCATCTCATTGGCTCAAACAGGTTTCCACGTTAGAGTCTACAGTGTGGGAAGGGGAGTAAACTTCACGTTCCCGGTGTCTGGACTGTTTTTCTCAATTTGACGTATCATGAATCGAGCGTCCTGATCAAAAAAAAAACGGCCATGGCATACGATCTAGCTGTGGTAGCCTGGAGTGGCTGGCTGAGCTGTGAAACTAGCCATGAGCCAGTGGCTGACTGAAGTTCCTCTCCGAAACATTTCCAAGTCTGGAATTCAGTGGTCACGGAGAGTCGTACCATTTCAGACTGCTTCGGTCAGTTTAGTGAGAACAGAGCTGACGAGCGCGTGTCCCTCGCAATATTGGGGAGCCAGAGAAGGTTTGCTGTCTTCCGATGCGGGGGAAATTGCAATCCTCAAGGTATCAACCTCCGTATTATAAATATAGACGATCAACGCACGTTTATTTTCCATCAAGTCCACAGATTAACCCATTCATCTAGCCTTCCTACAACTTTATCCTTCTATCATAACCATTCCAACTCACTTCTCGCACATTATGTCTGCATCATCGTGTGCCCCCGTCCCGGCTCAGTCTAAACTAGATGAGATTCTCAATTCTGGGATCAACCACAAAATTGAGAACGACCCTCTGGAGGTATGGGATAAAGGTGTCTTCATTAACGAGCTTTTGAAGCAAGGCATTGCACTCAGCACCGATGAGAACGGATCTCTCGACGGTGAGCTTGTTGCAAACAAGGGCCTCGAGAAGGGGTCTTACCAAGGCACAAGGCTAGCTTTGACCGAGATCTATAGCATTCTTGAAGAAGCGTGAGGCAGTCTCCAATTCTCATGAAACTAGATCAACTAACCACGTTATAGTGCTGTTTCTCACTTTGACTCACGTGGCTTCGAACCCATCTTCCCTACGCAACGGGATCTTGCAGTGAAGAAGAGCATTTACCAGTGGAGTGACGGAACGGATGGTTATCCTCCCCACTTGAAGGTGCAGGACAACGACGAGGACAACCTTCCGGGAGATGAGCGCCAAAACCTACCATGGAAGCCTGGGTCCGAGAAAGTCGGTGTCATCTTCAACTTACAAGAAACTGAGTTTGTCCAGCGGATTGCACAGGCGGTCTCTTTCATTATCCCAAAGACTATCGAGCACGAAGGTAATCCTTATCAGGGACCTACGATTGCTGATGTTGAAAAGTACAACAAGGACAACCTCCCCAATCCAGAGACAGCAAGCAAGAATGGAGTCTTTTCGAACCAAGACTCCGAGAAGAAGGCTCGTCAGAGTAAGAACGCCGACATTATGAAGGGTAGGAACATCGGTGAACACGACGACTGGTACTCGGATGCCAGATTCGCCCAGCAGCACCTCAGTGGCGTCAACCCATCCACGATTGAGACCGCACCAGCAGATAAGGTGGAGGCATACGTCGTTGAAGCAAAGAAGCAAGGACTTGAGCAAGTGAAGAAGCTACTCGAAGATGGGCAGGATCTTCTCATCCAAGACTACTCATACTTCCGCAAGGCCACTGGCATCAAGGATGACCAGATCTTCCAGAATCGGATCTTGGAGATCGACGACAAACAAAAGCCAACTGGAAAGTCTGTTTCCAGATACGCAGCTGCATCCATCGTTGTCTTTCAACTGCACCAGGATGGAAGACTCCACCCTATTGCTATCACCCTCGACTATAGAGGCTCATTGGACAAGTCTATCACCATCTTCAATAGACGATTGACCCCTGATGATAAGGGAGATATCGATGAGAAGCATGATTGGCCGTGGCGATATGCCAAGACTGTCGCTCAGACGGCTGATTGGGCACGACATGAGATTGCTACCCATCTTGTTGACACCCATATGATCGAAGAGGCCATCATTGTGGCAACAAACAGAACCATTCCTGAGGGTGAACTCTTGTACGAGATTCTGAGCCCTCATTGGTTCAGAACTCTTGCATTAAACGCTGCCGCCCGCAAGTTGTTGGTTCCCGGTGTCATTGCTAGAATCGCTGGCTTTGGACCCAGCAGTCCCTCTCCTCCCGGCAGCAAGATCCATGCATATGATATAGTTGACTGGTCCTACAAGAACTTCAACTTTCAGGACAAGTATATACCCAACGATCTCAAGAAGAGAGGTTTCGATCTCGAGGGAGAGACAGGCGACAAGTACAGGAACTACCCATATGCTACTGATATGTATTTGCTCTGGGGAATCATCCGTGACTTCGTCAAGTCAGTTCTAGAGACTCAGTATACATCGGATGAAGTGGTTCAGAATGACCCATACATTGGCTCCTGGTGCGAGGAGATCCAGACAAAGGGCCAGATCCCAAGCTTCCCTACCATCACCACTGTCGATCAACTCGTCGATGCAGTAACCATGTGCATTCACACGGCTTCTCCGCAACACACTGCGGTCAACTATCTCCAGGATTACTACTACAGCTTTGTGCCTTCTAAGCCCCCCGCGCTCTGCACACCTCTACCTCAGGACCTCAAGACCCTAGAGACCTATACCGAGAAACATCTCACCGAAGCCCTACCCATTGGTACAGGGGATGTCAAGTGGAAGGATTGGCTACTGGCAGCGCAGTTGCCCGAGCTTCTGAGTTTCAAGGTCGAGGATCGGTACAATCTGATCACATATGCCAAGTCTCTCTACAACGTCAACAAGGAGCGCACAATCAAAGAGAACAAGAGATTCAATGCAGTGGGTATTAGGGACGCAGCTGCAGTCCTTTACAGTCGCCTTAAGGATGCTGGACTGGCGTTTGAGTATGTCTCGGCCATCCAGACGGAAGGATCTATTGAGTATCCTGTTCTACAACCAGAAGTCACTGCTATCTCCATCTTGATCTAGATTGTTACTACGCAGTACTTGAGTGGAGGATATAACTCACATCACCGAACACTGCTCTCTTATCTTGTTCGATATCATGTTGGCTTCCAAGCTTTCACAGTGTCGATGAACTTCCATTTTCCGGGGGTGATCTCGGTAACAATAACTACTTTCTTCATCATTACACAGAAGCTTCAAATGGCTTATGGCAATTGTCTACATTAGTTCAATCCAGATGACATGCGCACGTGAGCAACACATTTGCAATATAAGAATTGTTGATCCCAGAGATTTTCCATTACAGCATTTCTTTGAGAACTTTATCAGAGCTAATGTGCTATACGAATTACAATCTGCCTCGACTCTTATCTCCTGACAGCTTGAGAACCATGCCCATGCCACCACTTTCGATCTCTTCGAAGAGGCTTTTGAGACCCAGGGCACGAAGCTTTTCTTCCTCTCGTTGGAAAAGCTCTTCTGCTATCTTAATCCTCCAGAAGTATATCTCATGCATTAGCTTGTAATCCCTTTTGATAACCCTGTTGTTTCCACCAGAGTGCTTCCACATTGTCCAGAACCCTGAGAAGTTTTGCTTGGATGTTATTGTAACAGGATCGTGAGGGTCAGCGTTGTGCCCAGCCGGCCCATCAGCTATAGGTATTTGGTCGAAGTACGTCGACAAAGGGACGTTTATATACTGAGCAGGCTTACCCGTGACCTTCTAAAATGCTGCGGCAAGATCGGCATAGGGTATATGGTAAGTCTAGTTCGTTAGACCTCTTAGGAAGGTCGAAAAGCTAGCGGGCATAATGCTTACAGTCGTCTAGAGAGACGCGCGGTAGAGCTCTAACTTCAAGAGGGACCATTTGGGTGACGATTCCATCTCGAACATGAGGCGCCATGAGGACCCTAGAGGAGACCGCCATTTTAACATAAAGACCCGTCGTGAAAACAGCCACACCCATTTTGTGCCTATTCCTTTGGCTCAAAGTTCACTCAGCTATTCGACTTTTACCACCATAATGATGTCAGCGAAATTTTGGGTCGTATCCGCTTTTCTTGTAAACATTGTCCAGGTTACCGAAAACAAAGAATTCGATACCGCATTCGATTGCCAATTTGTAGGTGAGAATCGTCCAATAAAATTCCGTCTTTTCGCCAGTATTAAACCCATCAATATTGATGAAAGCACCCTAACACCCCACAAAACCTTTCCGCAGATTTTCTTCGTTGGCGAATATACCCTCAACAAACTTTACGTCACCGAGCTTAGCCACTTGCGGGGCGCCTTTGAGTTGGCATCGCCAGTCAAGACTCGCAAGCTATGAGCACCATATTTGATGAGGCTACGACATACAGGAAGTCCCTGGGCGCCCGTGGCGCCAATGACGAAGATTCGACGGCTGGACACGGTCCGGTAAAAAGTGTAAGGTCTTATTTTAGGCTAAACAGCTTTGTAGGAATTAGATAATGTCGAGGTGTGAGAACAAGATGTGGTTTTGCGTAAAGTTAGATCGAATACCCCGTGTTCTGATGCTTATGATGACTTGTGGGTTGACTCGCGTTGATGCCGACATATTTGTATGGTACCGTTGGGTTTTCGGCTGCGTGACGAGAGACTGCGTCTAACCTCCCTTCTGACAGCGCTCTACTCTTGAAACCTTGACATAATCATTGATCACTAATTCATGATTAGTGATGCACGACCAGTAATCTTTCAATTGCTCACTATTGCACGGCTACACAAGGGCAAAGGATTATTTTTTAGCTCTACGTAAACGAGACTTAATGGTATTGATGCCATGTCAGCATGAGGCTATTACACCCAGTTGGACTAGAGAATCAAGCTCGTAACTCGATCTATTATCATTTTAGTTAAGTACTTTACACGGTCGAGGGCGGGGACATAACATCCGCAATGAAATCCAGAACTGTTAAGTCATATCTCGTGGCTCTAGGGCACATCTTCTTATTTGCAACTAAATGTTTGGAATACACCTTGCTGATACACATAAGAACCATAATCGTAGTATAAGTCGACAGCGTTATATATACTTTTAACCCGTTGTTGTCTAAATGCTTAGCTCCGCTGGAAGATCATGCCGACTACTTGATTGGCGTCTTGATTTCAACACCACAGCTCTAAGATGGGTGTTCTCAAATTTAGTCGTCACAGTCACTATTGGTTGATCAACTTAAATCTCCAGCGACTTTACTGACTCGTTAGGCCGATTTGTGAAAAGCCATGCCCGATCGAACGGTTGACTGGCTTGGAGCTTTGAAGTTCCGTAGATTATCTGTTTTCATTTTTTCGGGTTATATGTAGGCGATAGTAATCTATTTCTTCCTGCCTATTTACCTACTGCTCTCTGACACGTAATAGTGCATGAAAGTGGATGTGGGGGTTTATTGATTGGAAGTTAACAGCGCCATGTGGCGGTCGCTCAAGATAGTGGATCTATGATTTGCACTTGAGCGGTGGGCATTAATGTGAATACCCAAAGTCTCTCTATCCTACCCTGACCCTCTCTTCGTTTTCGATTTTTTCTCTTCTCAATTTAACTTCCTTTTTACTGAGCTCCCTAAGCTGTCATCCCCGAGGTCTGAGGGGAAATAAGAGCATGAGTCTTAACTCTTCCCAAATACCACCGCAGCGGCGTCGGGATCTAGACGCTGTGAAACAACAGCTAGTCTTTCTCGTTTCTATGATTGCTGCTGTGTTTGTTCTATGTCCAGAATGGCTGCAATTCTATAGAAACCTTTGCGTCATACCGCTTTTAGCTTGGCTTACCGCAATAGCTTTCGACTGGGTCATCCTGTTGAACGACGCGTGGGACAAAGCACCACCAATGGTGAAATATTTTATTCCTATCGACTTCCCCAACATCACACCTCCATTTGAACAGATAAGCTGCTCGGTAAACAAGGGGATGGCCTTCGCGAGTATCAAATTGGAACAATTTCTCTTGGCAATGCGGCCTCCACTATTGGCTCTAGTCGACAGGCTTCTATTTCAAATCGGTGGCGGTTAGTGAAGACAGCCAGACATGAGTAAACATGTTATCTGACACAATACTATAGGCCCTTTCAATAGCAACTCACCAAGCTCTCGATACAAGACACCTCAGCCTGCACCAAAGCCAGACCAGTGGGTGGCAGTCCTAGTAACAACGCCGCCGAATGACGATCAAAATGCCTTTGATATCGACTTAAAGACTATGAAAGAAAATTTTGAGGTTATCTCTTGGAAGAGCCCAGATCTGTTATCATTCCCAGCCATTGTCACGACCTCAGCGTTCCAAGTCCAATTAACACTTTGCCTCGTTCCCAGAAGCGTCTGGTTTTCGCCGAAGACTGTTTTAGACAAGTTTATGGCAGGTTTTTATTGGTGTCATCAACATGGGCATACAGTATGTCAGGGGGTTCAATGGGATGACAAGAGAATCCGAACCATCTCACAACTTCAAGTCATTGGGCACGTGACGGAACACAACAACTTTCACGAGGTCAACGAATGTAAGTGATCTACTTAACCAGAGGGTCTCGTGATTCTTGAGCATACCACTTACTGTTTGAATCAAGGCTTCAATTCTCTTCGACGAGGCTGGGACGATATAGACATATACTGGAACAATGTCGACTTTGCCATCATTCTTGGTTTCCTTCTGGTTGGAACTTCCTCGGCCGACGTTTGCAAAAAGATGTTCGATCAATTCGCCAGCCTCCGACTTGAACAAGCACACCGCAACAAGAACTCGAGCCGCTCGCACCTGGGCGCTGGTGCTGCTATTTTGACATTACTGACTGGAGGTTTAGCAGCTCCAATCACAATACCGATGATGATGGGAGTTGAGGCTGCCAAGATGACGATGTCTAGACGCGATCGCTACTTGTGGGGAGAAAGAACAAGGGCGTGCAAAGAGCTGTTAAGCCGATATGAGAATTTATCAGCGATCATCGAATTGAACGACACAGAGGTCAATGCATCGAAGGCGCCGTTCTCCCCTGCGTCTATTGAGACGAGCTGGTTTAATGATGATGCTTGGTAGCAGAGGGTGCTGTTCTATGCCAAGGCTGTGCATTCGCAATGCAAAGGTCTAGCGAACAAGGCGGACTCGTGGGAAATTAGACAATATTGTTTTAGCAAGGTCACTACCGTGTTGATGTCATTTGAAAGTCGGCATACGTATCCTCCGTCAAAGACCCAGTATAAGCCGAGGTTTTCACAAGCACCCTAGTCAAGAATGCTTTTGCCGAGGTTGACGACCACGTGACCCCTGATATCACGATGGCTTTTGAAAACCTTAAACCGTGACGACTTCTGCTTATTCCCATATCCTCAAACATTCTCAGCGCATCTTTCCATTCCTCATCTTTCATTCCATTAATCATGGTTTTGGCACAGAACAAGAGTCGGCGCGAGACGCTGACGGTCGTGGATAACAGAACGAACCAGGTCTACGAAATCCCTATTACCCATAATTCCATCTCGGCAACCGAATTTAAGAAAATCAAAGCCGAGGCCAGCAATGATCGGCCAGAGGATGAGACGACACAGGGCCTCAGGGTTTATGATCCCGCATACATGAACACTGCTGTTGTACAGAGTAGAATCACCTACATTAACGGCCAGGATGGCGTCCTGCGCTATCGGGGATATCCGATTAAGCAGTTGGTGGAAAAAAGCAATTTCCTCGAGTCTGCTTATCTTCTCATCTATGGAGAGCTTCCGACGAAGTCGCAGTATGACGCCTGGCACGGCGAGGTCATGCATCACACGTACATTCACAGCGACATCGAGAACATGTTCAAGTCGTTTCGCTACGACTCTCATCCCATGTCCATGCTCACCGCGGCATTTGCTACACTAGGAGCATTTGCGCCGGAAGCCAACCCTTCTCTTGCTGGTCAGAAGCTCTACACCAACGCGGCTTCCGGCAATATGGAAGCCCTCAAGGTATTGGACAAACAGATTCTCCGGATCCTCGGAAAGGCGCCGACCTTGGCCGCAGCGTCCTACAGAATGCGACAAGGTCGACCCTTCAATCGGCCCGCGCAGGGTCTGTCGTACACTGCAAATTTTCTGTATCTTTTGGACAATCTGTCCGAGACCGATTATCACCCACACCCTGTTCTTTCCAAGGCATTGGACAAGCTGTTCATTATCCACGCCGATCACGAGGTCAACTGCTCTACCGCTACAGTGATGCAAGTAGGAAGCTCATTGGTGGACCCCTACAGCGTTGTTGCTGCAGGATGCGCGGCACTGTATGGCCCATCTCATGGAGGAGCTTCTGAGTCGGCAATTAGAATGCTCATCGAAATTGGATCTCCCGAGAACGTCCCGGCATTCATGCAGGCTGTTGAGCGAAGAGAGCGGGTGCTCGTGGGATTCGGTCATCGCGTCTACAAAAACGTCGACCCTCGTTCGACAGCTATCCGCAAGCTCGCCGAGGAAGTGTTTGAAGTTACCGGTAGGAACAAGCTGCTAGACACGGCCTTAACGCTTGCCGACTACGCCAGAAAGAGCGAGTTCATGCGAAGCCGGAATTTGTACCCCAACGTCGACTTTTACTCTGGTCTGATCTACCAGGCCATGGGTTTCCCACTTGATTTCTACCCCGTTCTGTTTGCTGTACCACGATGCGTAGGCTGGCTGGCGCACTGGAGACAGATGATGCTCAACTCGTCGGGCGTCAAGATTTGGAGACCAAGACAACTATATATCGGCGAAGGAGAGAGGGAATATGTTAAGACCGAGGATAGAAAGGTAAAGGCCAGTGCCACGGTGTTTGATGGTCCTGTTGAGGTTGAACATGGAGGCAATAGCCAGCGGACTCTACTTGCCGCCTCTGGTGCTGAGCTGAAAAGCAAACTATAGGAGTGTCATGCAATTAGGATATAATTTAGCCTTCAAGCCTCCGTGGCACTGCCGATTGAATATGTTTGTTTTACAGTAGTAATACAAGAAGCAGGTTTGTTATTAGTGTTAGTATATCATAGCTTGTATAAATCATTTATAGTAGAAAGGTTTGATATAGTAAGTCAAGACGGACGTATACCCTAGCTTAGTCTAGCGCTGGTCGGCAAATCCATATCCCATTCTAAAGGTGACCTAGCCTCACGTACTCGGGGCATCTATGACCGAGGCTACAGAACGGCTTTACTATTTCAGTGGTTGGAGTCCCCTGGTCTGACTTGCATGTAGCTACCCCTCTTATGCTCCTTATTCTTTCTTTTCTACACGACTGTTGATTCTCCAAGATGAAGGTGTCGAGATTGATCTCTTTCATCAGGGTGCTGCCACTTGTGATAGCAGCACCCTCTCTGGAACGATCAACCAAGTGGGGTTATAGCTTTGGCAACACCAAGAAGATCGTGACTTTGTAAGCAAAACGTTGCCGAAGCAAAAGAGAGAAAAATCATCTTCTATATCTAACCATCTTCTTAGTGGTGATTCATGGACGGACACTCGTTTCAACACCTCTGGCACTCAGCCCTCCCTTCTCAACCCTCTCGGAAATACCGGCAAGACGAGTTCCAATGGCAAAATGTGGCCCATGTACTTGACCACACAGTACAATCAGTCAAGCGTGTTGTTATACAACATGGCCGTAGGCGGCGCTGTTACCGACAAGGACATTGTGACCACTGGTCCTAATGATGTCGACACCCAAATTCACGAAAAGTTCAAGGCCTACTCGAGTCAACAGCCCGGCTTCTTTCCGTCAAGGGATACACTCTACGCCGTCTTCATTGGTATCAATGATATCTATCGCACGATTGACGACACGGATCAAGAGGACACGATTATAGCTATCATCGCGCGCATCCGCGAGCTCACTCTCGATCTATACAATATGGGTGCTCGGCAGTTTCTCTTTGTTTCTACGCCACCTCAGTCACTCTTCCCTAACAACAGACCTAAAAGCATCGTTCCTCAATTGAATGCGGCTTCTAAAAGCTGGAATACCAAACTCTACGACCTAGTTAAAGAGTTAGATCATAAGCTGGCTCGCAGCACATTCTTCTTCTTCGACGTTGTCCCGCTGATTACAGCCGTCACTGAAGATCCTTCTCAATTCCCAGAAACCGCTCTTTATAAAAGCAACGAATTTTGCGCTGATTACAAGGCGTAAGTCAACTACTCACTCCCCATTTCGTTACTTGCTTCGGACCAATAACATGATGTGTAGAGGTACGTCTGTACCGGACTTCAAGTCAGATGCTTGTGTATACAACGCGCTAGAGTACATGTACATCGATGGTGCCCATCCTACGCAAGGATTCCACCAGCTTCTTGCCAAGAAGATATCTGAGCAGCTGGCCGCTGGAAAATCAGTCAATCAAGCACAGCACGAGCTATGACGCCAATTCACAGGGACTGGAGATAGTTACAAGAGTAATGGTGGTGCTGAACAGGTCAGAAACATCACCGAATGTCCCCCGGTATCGTATTGCAGCCAAGCATCACCAACTCGATCCTTCGGAGATGACCCTCTTTGTCTGGCCCTAGGTTGCTAGCGGTCTGG
>JAOQAZ010000062.1:0-28511 GCA_027945595.1 Fusarium torreyae
TTAATAAATATAATTATTTAAAAATATTTAATTTTAAAAGTCTTAAAGTTTAAAATTAAAAGAAAAAATCTTATAAAATAGCTATTATATAATAATATTTTTTTTATTTAATTAGTTTTTTTAAATTTCTATTATTACTATTACTAATAATATTTATTACTTATTACTTAAAATATATTTATTTTTTAACCCCTTAGGTTAATCTTATTTATAGTAATTTAATATATTAAGTGCTATAATATTTTTACCTACTTAATAATTTAATTAGAATTAAAACTCTAAAAGTTTCTTAGCTTAATAAACTTAGCGCTTAAAAAAATCTTATTTTATTATAAAAGATTTTAGGTTTTTATAATTAATTAAAATTATAAAGAGCTTATAATTATATAGCTTTATTTTTTAGGCTTTTAAATATTAAATAACTATTAATATCTCCTTATTATATATTAGGTAATTAAATTCTATAAGGGAGAATTATTATAAGATATATATTACTAAGTAATAAAAACCCTATTAGTTTTTTTAAGTAAATACTTTCTTAGTAATAAAGCCTAAGCTATTTAATTTTATAAATATAAATCTTTTTAGGTTTTATTTTATTAATATAAAGGCTTTTATAAAGTAATATTTAAGCGTTTAAAATATTATTTCTTTTTTATTAATTTAATAAAAAAATATATTTTTCTTAGTTAATTTAGTATATAATATAGCAATAGCTAAGAAGTTTAATATAAAAATATAATAGTAATTTATAAAGCCTAAAAAGCTTTAAACTTTTTTTATTAATATAAAAATAGCTTATTTTTAAATAGCTTATTACTTTTTTAAGTTATAAATAATAACTTCTCTTATATATAAAATAAAGCTTAGATATTTTACTTTTTTTATTATAAACTTATATTTCTTAGGATTTAAATATAACTTAGCTTTTACTAATATATTAAAAACTTATTATATCTTTATTATATAATTATCTTTTATTTTAAAAAAATAAATTAAAATATAATTAATTTTTTTCTTTTTTTAAAACCTAATAATAATATTTAAAAGGGATTTAAATAAGCTAATAATATTTTTTAATAGTATAAATAATAGTAACTTTAAGCCTAAGTTAAGTTATTAATATATTATATTAATAAGGTTACTTTTTAGCTATATTATATAACCTTATAGCTGCCTTAATTAACTTTATTTTAAATAAATAGCTTATATAACTAGCTAAAAAGTATAAAATCCCTTTAATTACTTATTTAATAAGTCTTTTTTTAACTTTTATTTTATAACTTTTTAAGTCTCTAATTAAATTATTTTAATTACTTATTAACTAACTAGCTAAGCGCTTATAAGTTAACCTCCGAGCTTTAATAAGCTATTATATTTAATTAATAAGCTAACTATAGTTATAGCTAAGATATTAACCTTAAGTAGCTATAATTTAATACCTGCTTTTTATAATCCCTATCATAAAGACTTTTAACTTACCGACCTAGGTAATATAGCTAGGGCTTATAGCACTGAATTTTAATATATATTTAAAACCTTTTATAACTAATTTATAAAGATTAATAAAGAGATTTGCTATAAGTTATATATTATAATTAGATTAAAAAGGTTAAAATAGCTAAAATTAGGTTTTAAACCTAAAAATAAAAAAATTAAAATTAAGCTTATAATTTTTAAATATAAGATTTTTTTTCTTATTAACCTTTTTATTTATAATAATAATTATAATAATTATATTAAATAAGTTAATAAAAAGTAATTATTACTTATAAGGCTAGTAAAAAAGCTAGCTTATAATTAGTACCTTAATAATATAGAGAAGGATTTTTTAAATATTTTAAAAAAAGATAAGAAGAACTTAGAGATAAGAAGGTATAAAGAGTAGCTAATAGATTTAATTATAATTATATTTATAATCGCGGAGGAGCTATAAAGTTTAAGCTAGCTAAAGTCCCTAGCCGTAAAAATAAGGCGAAATTTAAAAGGATTATTTAGTTAAGTTTAGAAAAGTCTATTAAAGTTAGGATTTTATTAAGAGGATATATATATTTTATAAGAAAGAGTTAGTGCCTAAAGTTAAAATAAAGCTTTTAATATTAAAAGTAATTAAGTTTAATTAATTAGAAGGTTACTTATTTAATATAAGATTTACTATAAGGTTATATAATTATATTATAATAGCTAATACTAACTAGTAATAATATAAATAATAGTTTTAATAAGAGAGAATATTACTAATATATATTATTATAAAATAATTAAGAAAATACTAGAATATATTATTAATAAACTGCTAAAATATTATTAATATGCTACTAAGTTTAAATAAGTAAACTATTTATTTAAAAGATTTAAACTAAGTTTAAAAAGCTATTTTATTTTTATATTTTTTTACTATTTATACTTTATAAAAAGCTATAATAATATCTAGCTTTATAAATTATTTTATATTAGCTAAGTTATATAGAGTTTTTATAATAAAAGAAAGTAAGTAATAATCTCTTTGCGTAATTATATTAAAGGCATAATAATTATAATAAAATCTTAGCCCTCCTCTTAGTTTTCTTATAAATAATACTAGGGTAATAATTACTAAGCTACTAGCTTATATAAAACCCTTATTAAATAAGTTAATAAGGGTTTTTTATAATATAAATAATTCCTTTTTTAATATTAAATAAAGAGGTTTTTATAATAAAGCTAGTTTCTTATTATTTTTATTTTTAATAAAGTTAGTTTTATAATTAACTTTAATTTAATATAAAAATAGCTATTAAGTTTTATATCTAAAAAAAAATATTAGAATTTTTAATAGACTTTTAATAAAAGTTTTTTCTTAAGGTTTATTAAGGTTTTTTTAGCTAAGACTTTTTTAATATCTCTTAGACTTACTACTTTTATTATATTAGTAACTTTTATATTATTTAGCAGTAAGCTTAAAATAGCACTTAATACCCTCTTTATTTAATATTTCTAATTTTATACTTTCTTATATATAGCTATAAAAGTAGTAACTAGTAATAATATAATAGATTAGATATACTAAGTATTATCTAAGTAATATACTAATATAAAAAAAATTAAAATTTTAGCTATCTTATAATAAATTTATTATTTATAAGCTATTAAAATAACTTAATTATATTTTATTTATAATTTACTTAAATAAAAATCTTTATTTAAGTTATTAATTATATATATATATATTACTTATTTATATTTTCTTATTTCTAATAAAAATATTATTACTTTTTAAGCTATTACTTACTACTTATTATTAATAAAGCCGCGAAATAGCTATATTTTCTTTTTAATATATAATAATATAAGTTTTTATATAAGTTTAAAATTAATTAAAAAATAAGTATTATAGCTATTATTTACTAAGGCTTCTTAAGTATTACTATTAATACTATATAAGACTATAGCTAATAAGCTAAATATATATTATTTTTATTTTTTTTATTTTTATAATTCTTTCTTAATAGGCTTTAATATTTATTTTTGCATTAAAGCTATTTATTTTCTAACTTTTTAAATCCTTTATTATTCTTACTATTAGTTTCTTATTACTTTTTTAAATACTTAATAGCTATTATAGCTATTATATTCTCTAAGTTAAAAAATTAATAATTTCTTATAAATTTAAAATATTACTTTTATTTAAAATAGTCTATAATAAAGTACTCTTTAAAGTTATATTAATAGCACCTTTATAGTAGTTAATTAAACTAATTCTTAATTAGGCCTTAGCTAAATTACCTATTTTATTCTACTTAATTTATACTAAATATCTAAATATTACTATTCTTATCTATTATGCGGTTTTAATAATATTAATTCCTATTACTTCTCTACTTAATTGCAAAATAATAACTTAGTTTATTTATTTATTTTAATTTCTAAGTAATATCTCTTATTTTAGCTAGCTATTTAAAATAATTACTTAGGAGGTCTATTATAACTAAGCTATAAGCTAGCTTCTTATTTAATATACCCTATAAAAATATAATCTTAATTCTATTATTTTAATTAAACTCTTTAGTATTTATAATAATATATTTAAACTTTAAGAGAAATTATATAAATATAATTTTCTTGCTTTATTTAAAACTTTATAATATAATTATTACTTAGGCTTTTTAATTAGGATTTTTATAATTTTAATTTAAATATTTTATAAATCTCCCTGGAATATAACCTATTAATAACTTATTTATATAAAAAATAAAAACTATTTATTAAAGTAATAATTTTAACTAGGAATTAATATAATATTATATCTTATAATTAATACTAAAAAAGGTATAATTAATTTCTAGTTTATTATATATTTACTGCGACTATATAATATATTTTTTATATTTTCCTAAAAACTTAGGTAATACTAAAAATAACTTCCTCCTAAAAGTATTATTATAGGTTTTTATTACTAAGACCTTAGGAGGCTATAATATAAGTAAGATAATTTTAACTAGGACTTTATTAGGAGGTAATAATATATTAATAGCTTATCTGCTATTTACTTTCTTAGTAAGTTTTATAATATAAGCTTAAAATAGCTATATAATTATTTAAACTTATTTTTTAAAGAATATAACTAATATATCTTATTAATATTTATTTAACTCTAAGCTATTTATAATTATAATATAAAATTACTACTAATTTATAGCAAAATAGCTATATTAATTAAGTCTTAAATAATATAAGGGGCTAAAGCTAAGTAATATCTTATAATAAGTAGCCTTATATTAAGCTATTTAAAACTAAAAAAAAAAAAAAAAAAAAAAGAATTTATAGCGAGTTTATTATAAAAAGTTTTTATTTTTATATAATAGTTAATATATTTACTTAATTATAGTTTTACTAAGTAGCTAAATTAATATAAGGTAGTTATAACTTAGCTACTATAGTAAAAGCTAGGGCTTTTATATAGTATAGCTATTAATAAAGTATAATTATTAAAGAGCTAAATATAAAAATATATTTATTATTTAAAATTAATTTAGGCTTATTATAATTAATAAGTAAGTAGATTAAATAAGTAAGTAAATTAAACATTTCTTAACTTATATTATTTTTACTTAATTAAATACTTCTTAATTACTAAGTATATTACAGTTTTTAAATAAATATAAAATTCTTTTTAGTTTTTAAGCCCATTAAAATAACTTAAAACTAAGTCTTTAATATGCTATAAATATATATTAGGCGTCTTTTATTACCTTATATTACTAATATTATAGTATTTAATTATAATATAATTTTATTTTAAAATTATAAAAACTATTTAATTTAAAGAGACAAATAATAATTAAATTTATTTTTAATATAGATTTGCGAGAATTTCCCTTAGAATTATATTTTATAAAAGAAATAACTAATTTTATGCTTATAAATTATAATATATTATTTATTAGTAAATATTAGGCTAATAACTTTATAAAGTAATAATTAAAGCTAAAAATATATTTATTTTAAAAAAATTATTATTAAGAAGCTAAATATAAAAATCTATTTATTATTTATAGCTAATTTATACTTATATAAAGTATAATTATAAAATATAATATTTAATTAAATAATATTTAAAACCTTAATAAGATTAGCTTTATAGTAAGCCTTATAATATTTAAAATAATTATTATAATTTTAAAAAGAAAATAAAAGTTAAATTAATATAGCTTAGAAAGTAAAAAGTAAATTATTATAATCTAAGTAATTAATATAAGAAATTAATTAATTATATTATTTACTATTAATATAAGCTAATATTACCTTATAAATTAATACTAAGAATATAACCTTTTAAGAGATTAAGTTATTATAATAAATAGAAATAATTAAATAAATAATTAATTAGGCCTTAAATAGCTAAAAGCCTTTAATTAGTTTATAAGAGATTAATTAATTAATACCTATTATTTTTTAATACTTAATAATAATAAAAACTACTATTTTATTTATTTTAAAAAAATATTATAAAAAAAATAAAATTATTACTTTTTATATATTTACTTATATATCTTATTTATTTTAGCCTCTTAATATTAAATACTTTAGGCCGCTTAAATATATATATAATTATTAAATAAATTATTTAATTAAATATTTTATAAATTATAATTTAAAAACTAAGTTTTTAAACGCTTTTATATTACTTTTTAAGCTATTTTTATAAAAGATAATATTAAAAAAGTTTTTAAAAAACTAAAAATAAAAAATTTTTTAATTTAGAAATTATAATCTTAAAGCTTAATATATAATTATAAACTTTAATACCTCTAAAAAAGAGTATAAAATTATTAACTCCTTAGGCTTTAAAAACCTTAAAAATAATTTTTAAAGTTAAATCTTAATTTAAATACCTTTATAAATAAATTAAGTCCTATTATAATACCTCTCTAAAATTAATTCTTAAAGCTTATATATCTCTTATTAAAAAAATTAATTATAATAATATATAAAAATACCTTATTAAAAAGTAAGGTTTAAAATCTTTAATAAATAAATAAGACATTAAATTAGTATTAAAAAGTAAAAAGAATTAAATTATAAAAAAAAGAAATTATAATTATATAAGAGGTATTATAAGTAATTAATTAGATAAATATTAATATATAAGTAGTTATAAAATTATTAACAAATAATAGTTAAGAAAGGCTAGTATAATTAATTAGTTAATATTATAATATATATAAAAAGACTAGGTATAATTTAAGAACTTATTAGGTAATTTTAAAGACTTTTAGGTAAAAATATAATAAGTATTTTTAATTAATTAAATAGTTTATAATAGTTTAAATACAATTTTAAGTATAAACCTTAAGAAAAGTAATTTACTTACTTATTTAATTTACTTACTTATTAACTATATTATATAAAGTATAATTATAAATTATAATATTTAATTAAATAATATTTAGAATTTTAATAAAATTAGATTTATAATAAGCCTTATAATATCTAAAGAAATAATTATTATAAAATTAAAAAAAAAAAAACTAATTAATTATATTATTCTTTATTAAAATAAGCTAATATTACCTTATAAATTAATATTAAAAATATAACCTCTTAGGTTATTAAGTTATTATAATAAGTTAAAATAATTAAATAAATAATTAATTAAGTTTCAAATAGCTAAAATATTTTAATAAAGCTATAAAAAAGTAATTAAGTAATTATTATTTTCTTTAATTCTTAATAGTTATAAAAGCTATTATTTTATTAATTTTAAAATATTTTTTATATTTATTTATATAATTCTTTTATTTTAGCATTTTAATATTAAATATTTTAGGCCGCTTAAGTATATATATAATTAATAAATAAAATATCTAACTAAATATTTTTTAACTTATATTTTAAAAATTAAACTTATTATATAATTTTTTTAAAGCTATTTTTATAAGAAGTAATATATAAGAGAGTATTAAAGTAATTAAATTTATTTTTTATAACTTAGAAATTATAATTTTAAATCTTAATATATAATTATAAACTCTAATACCTCCTAAAAAGAATATAAAATTATTAATTCCTTAGGTATTAAAGACCTTAAATATAGTGTAAAAAAAATCCTAACTTAAATACATTAATAAGTAAATTAAATAATATTATAATAGCTTTTTAAAGTTAATTTTAAAAGCTTTTAAATATTTTAAAAAAAAAAGCTAAAATAATTATATATAAAATTACCTTATTACTTATTAAAAATAAAAGATGTTAATAAATAAATAAAATATTAAGCTAGTATTTAAAAAAGAAGAATTAAATTATAAAAAAAAGATTATAATTATATATATATATATATATATTTGCCTTAATTTAATATTATTATAAAGAAATTTAAGTATTTTAAAAACTTTAATAATATTAATAGTAATAACTTAGTACTTATATTAATAGCTTAGTAACTTAAATTAATAAAGTTACTTTTAATTATAGCTATAATAATATTACCTTAATTAAGTCTATTTAAAATAAATAGCTTATAAAATTATTATTAAATATAAAACCTTTTGCCTATTAAGTAAGACTTTTTTAAACTAACTTACTTACCTAGCTATTTTAAGTAAGTTATTTAAACTTAACTTTACTTCTTAATTTACTTATTTAAAACTAAGTAGTTTTATAAATTAATTATTTAAGTCTTTAATTAAAAAGACTAATTAAAATTATAGCTAAAATAAATACTATTAAATATATAAGCTTATAATAAAGGTTTATAACTTATATATAAGGCTAAAATATCTCTTTTTTAAATTTTAAAATAGTAATAAAAAAGTTACTTTCTAAGAGATATATAAAGCTAAAAAAGGCAGCTATTAATATATAAGCTTAAAAGCTAGATATAAAAAGCCCTAAAGATTTTATTAATTATATAATTTTTAGCTATAAGGTTTTTTTTCTTAATATCCTCTTAAAAAGCTAATAAAAGCGGCTTAAAAAAAGGTTATTTAATAAAAAGAAAACTTATAGAGGGCTTTAATAATAATATTAAGACTAGTTTTATTATATATCTAAAGAATTAAATAATATAGCTTATAAGCTTATAAGCTTTAGCTAAGGCTATAATTTCTTATATTATAAGAAAAAAGTAAAAACTAAGCTATTTATAGTTATTAATTATATAAGAGAAAGAATAGGAAATAAGTATTAAAAATAGAGGTTTATTTAATAGGACTATATACTTAGGATTTATAGAAATAGCTACTAAGGTTAGAGTTTCTAAAGGGATATATATTAAAAAAGGGAGTTAATACCTAAAGTTAAAAAAAAGCTAACTTTTAGTATAAAGAGATATTAAGTGTATTAAAAACATATTATTTAATTAAGACTTTTATATTATTATATAATATAATAAAAAATAACTAATAGTAATAAAAATAGTAATATTAATTAAAAAATTATAATCATATAAAAAGTATTATAAGTAATAAATTAAATAAATATTAAAATAAAAATAATTATAGAAATTATTAAGAAATTATAATTAAAAAAAAATAATATAATTTAATAATTAATATTATAATATATATAATAAAGCTAAGTATAATATAAAGAAAGTTTCTAGGTAATTTTAATACTATTTAAATAAAAATATAATAAATAGTTTTAATTAAGTAAATACTTTATAACTATTTTAAAGTAATTTCTATTTAAAAGGGCTATTAAAAGTAATATATATACTTTTTTAATATATTATAAAGCTTTAATAATTAACTTTAAAAAGCTATTATATTATTTTTTAATTTAACTTTTAAAGTATTAAATCTAAGATTAAGCCTTATTTATTATTAATAAGGTTTTAAAACTCTAAAAAAAAAAAGATTTAGCTATTTTTTTTTTAATAAAAAAAAGTTTTTATAATTATATATTAACCTTTATAATTACATTTTTTAAGTTAAAAAAATATATTTAGCACTTTTAAAACTCTTTTATATATTATTTTAAATAAAAATAAGTTTAAGAATTATATAAAATATAATAAAAGACTTAGTTTTTAAAATATAAGTTATAAAATAATTAATTAAATACTTTATTTATTAACTATATATATATTTAAGCGGGTTAAAATATTTAATATTGAAAGGCTAAAATAAATAAAATATATAAATAAATAAATAAAGCAGGATAATTTTATTTTACTTATAATACTTTTTAAAATTAATAATATAATATTTTTCCTAATTATTAAAACTTGAAAAATAATTATAATTATTTAATTATTTAATTATAATTTAATAAAATTATTTTAGTAATATTAGGCCTAGCTTATTATTTCTTAATTTTTTTTTACTTAATATATTAATTTAACTACTTAGGAGATTATATTTTTAATATTAATTTATAAAATAATATAAGCTTATATTAAGAATAAATAGCGCAATTTATTAATATTTTATATTAATTATTTATATTATTATAATTTATTTTTAATTTCTAAGCTATATTAATTTAAGTTTTTTTTACTTAATTAAACCTATAGTAATTATTTCTTTAAATATTATAAGGCCTATTTTAAAGCTAGTTTTATAAAAATTTTAAATATTATTTAATTAAATATTATACTTTATAATTATATTTTATATAAGCTTAAGTTAATTATAAATAATAAATAAATGTTTATATTTAGCTTTTTAATATTAGTATAAAGAAATATATATATTTTAAAAGTAAAATAGTATTAATAATAATAACTTAACACTTAAGTTAATTAGTTAGAAATTTAAATAAATTAGAATAAGTTAATTATAAAATTATTATTAAATTTAAAACCTTTTATTTATTAATTAAAGCTTCTTTTTACTTATAATTTTATCTTATTTTAATTTAATTTTATTATAAAAAAGATTAAATATTTTAAATACTTTTATAGTATAAATAATAATAATTTATATTTAAACTAGTGCCTTAATAACTTTACTTAATAAAATTACTTTTAATTACATATATAATAATACTATTTTTATAAATCTTAGTTAAAATAAATAGTTTATAAAGTTATTATTTAAAATAAAACTATTTTATAAAATTACTTATTTAATATATAAACTTATTTTAATTAACTTATTTACTTAATTATTACCTTTTAGTAATTTATTAAAATTTAATTTTATTAAATAATATATTTTAAGTATTATAATTATTTTAAGTTATAAATATTACTTATAGTTATATTTAAAATAAATATTATTATTAAGTATATAAGCTTCTAATAAAGGTTTATAATTTATATATAAGACTAAGATATTTCTTTTTTAAGTTTTAAAATAATAGTAAAAAGCTATAAAAAATTTAAAAAGCTTAAAGAAGTACTTAATAAGATATAAATTTAAAACCTATATATAAAAAGCCTAAAAAACCTTAATAATTATATATTTTCTAGCTAAAAGATGTTTTTTTTTATTAGCTTTTTTTTAAAATTAATAAAAGTAATTTTAAAAAAAGCTTTATTTATTAAAAAAAAAGTTATAAAAACTACTAATAATAATATTAAAAATACTTTTATTATATATTTAAAATAAATTTATTAAATAATAAGACTTATAAGCTTTTAAGCTAAACCTAAAGTTATATTTATTAAATTATAAAAAGAAATTAAAAATTAAATAATTTATAATAATTATTTATATAATATAATTAATAAGTATATATATTTAAGAAGTTTATATACTACTTTTTATAGCCCCCTTAAATAAAAAGTACTTCTAAGTAGTTATAAATTAATTAATTAATTAAACTTACTTAGTATACTTTTATTTAAATAACTCTAAAATTACCTAATAGGTTCTTATATTATACCTAGCCTTATTATATATATTAAAATACTAATTACTTAGTTATATTAGCTTTTCTTAATTATTACTTATTTATAATTTTATAACTATTTATAAATTAATATTTATTTACTTAATTAATTATAATATTTTTTATATAATTTTAAAAAAAAAATTTTAATTAAGGTTTTTTTTATTTTTAATATTAGCTTAGTATTTAACTTACTTATTCAAATTTTTTAATTTTTAATAAGTAATATAATAACCTTATATATAAGTATCTTAGCTTTTTTTAAAAGTATTTAAAATCTTTAAAATTTAACTTTAAAAAGCTATTTTATTATTATTTAATTTACTTATTAAGGCATTTAAGTTAAGATTTTACTTTTAATATTATATTTAAAATCCTTAATATCTAAGGAGTTAATTATTTTATATCCTTTTTAGGAGGTATTAAAGTTTATAACTATATATTAAGCTTTAAAATTGTAATTTTTAAGTTTAAAAAAATAAATTTAAGTTTTTTAAAGCCTTTTTATGTTTAATTTCTTATAATAATAGTTTTAGAGATAATATGAATATAAGAAAGATTTTAACTTTTAAAATATAAATTATAAAATATTTAATTAAATATTTTATTTATTTATTATTTATATATTTAAGCGGCCTATAATATTTAATATTCAGAAATTAAAGCATATAAGTAAATATATAAAAGGGAATAATTTTATTTTATTTATAATATATTTTAAAATTAATAATATAATAACTTTTATAATTATTAAGAATTAAAAATAATAGTAATTATTTATAGATTTTCTTATAAGTTTATTAAGATATTTTAGCTATTAAAGACTTATTTAAATATTTATTTAATTATTTTAATTTATTATAGTAATTTAATTACTTAATAAGTTATATTTTTAATATTTATTTAAAAAGAAATATTAGCTTAATTTTTTTTCTTAATATAACTTAGTAAATAATAACTAAGAAATCTAAGTATTTTAAAGTCCTATAAGAGTTTTAATAGTAATAACTTAAAACCTAGGCTATAAGTAATATAATATATTAAGTTAATAAGATTACCTTTTAGCTATATTATATAACCTTATTATTTTAACTAACTTCATTTAAAATAAAAAGCTTATAAGATTTATTATTAATATAAGGTTTTCTTACTTATTAATCTAATAAGTTTTTTTTAAATTTCTACTTTTTAACTTATATTACTTATTAGTTAACTTATTTAAAACTAAGCTTATAAGATAATTATCTAAGCTTTTACTTTTTTAATTAATAATACTAATTATAATTATAGCTAAAATATATATTTCTTTATAATATATAAGCTTATAGCCCGAGCTTATAACTTATTATAAAAGCCCTAATTCTAATATTAAAGCTATTAAGTCTCAGTTAAAAATCTTATTTTTTAAAAACCTTAAGGTATTAAAATAAAAATCTAATAAGATATTAGCCTAAAAGATATATTTCTTAAAGCCTAAAAATTAAATTAATTAATTAATTTTTAGCTATAAAATTCTTTTTATATTAGGCCTCTTTCTAACCTAATAGATATAACTTTTAAAAGAGTTATATTTACTAAAAGAAAAGCTTATAAAAGGCTTACTATCTGGCTTAAGTAATATATTTCTTAATGCCTTAATAGATTATTAAATATAACTAAAAAGCTTATATATATAAATAAACTATATATATAATTAGGCAAGTTAGAAAGTATAAGAATAAAAAATAAGTATTAATAATAGAGGTTTATTTAAAGGAATTATATAATTAAGTTCTGCTAAAGGTAAACTTTTAGTAGGAAATAAACTAAGTGACTTAGGAAGTATAAGGTCTTTTTAACTAGAAAGGTCTATTAAAATAAGAGTTTTAAAAGAATATATATTTAAGAAAAAAGTTATTACTTAAAGTTAAAAAGGTTTAATTTTTAATATAAAAAGGTATTAAAGTTAATAAACCTCTAGGTTATTATATAATTATATATAATAAAAGTAAAATAATAATTTAATTAGAAATACTTATAATTCTTATATATATATATAATAAAAATAAATATAATAAAATAACTTACTAAGTAGTATTAAAATTATTTAATTAAAAATATAATTTTAGAGTTATTTATATAAGAATTTAATAAATAATTTAAATTAATTAAATAAATTTAGTTTTTTTAAAATAGTTTAAAAGAAAAAATTAGAATTTTAATAATATTTATTTATTTATAGTATTTACTTTAAAATTATATTATTTAAGCTATTTATTATTACTAGGACTTTTTTAATCTTATATATCCTATTTTTTTATTATTAAAAAATAAATTAAACTTTATTAAATTTTAATTATATTTTATAAGTTTATTAATATAAATTTATTATAAATTAATATATTTTTTAGAAAATTATACTTATTAAGTTTTAATAAGTTATATTTAATATTATATAATCTAATATCTCTAATTAAATTATTATTAAATTATTATTAATTACTTTTATTATATATAGTTATATAATAACCTAGAGGTTTATTAAGTTTAATACTTTTTTATATTAAAAGTTAAACTTTTTTAACTTTAGGTATTAACTTTTTTCCTAAATATATATTCTTTTTAAACTTAATTATATAATCCCTTTAAAACCTTTATTCTTAATACTTATTTCTTATTCTTCTTTTTATATAATTTAAAATTATAACTAGCTTAGTTATTATATTTCCTAGTTAGCCTAATTATATATATAATTTACTTATATATATAAGCTTTTTAGTTATATTTACTAGTTTTTTAAGGCATTAAGAAATATATTATTTAAGCCCTATAGTAAGCCTTATATAAGCTTTTCTTTTAATAAGTATAACTCTTTTAAGACTTATATCTATTAGGTTAAAAAGAGGCCTAATATAAACAAACTATATAGCTAAAAACTACTTAATTAGTTTGATTTTTAAGCCTTTATAAGTATATTTTTTAAGCTAATATCTTATTAGCTTTTTATTTTAATACCTTAAGGTCTTTAAAAGGCAGGACTTTTAGCTTAGACTTAATTGCCTTAATACTAAAATTAAAGCCCTTATAATAAGCTATAAGCTTAGGTTATAAACTTATATTTTAAAAAGAAGTATATATTTTAGGTATAATTATAATTAGTGTTATTAATTAAAGGCTTAAATAGTTAACTTTTAAGCTTAGTTTTAAATAAGTTAATTAATAATCTTATAGCTTAATAGGTTAAAAAAAAAGAAGTTAAAAAAAGACTTATTAGACTAGTAAGTAAAAAAACCTTATTTTTATAATTAGTTTTATAAGATATTTATTTTAAATAGAGTTAGTTAAAATTATAAGGTTATATAATATACCTAAAAGGTAATTTTATTAATTTAGTATATTATATTACTTATAGCCTAAGTTTTAAGTTATTACTATTAAAACTCTTATAAGACTTTAAGATACTTAAATTTCTTTATAATTATTTATTAAGTTATATTAAAAAGAAAAATTTAATTAAGTTAATATAATTAAAATAGTTTTATTTAATATATTTATTTTTATTTTTATTCTTAATAAATAGTTTTAATAGCAGAGAATAATTATTAAATAAAAGGCTTATTTAAGATATTAAAATATATTTTTTACTTTATTAATTACTTTAAGTTAATTACTTAATAGCTATTTTAACTGCTTTTTAATATAGCCTATAAGGGCTTTATTATACTTAAGTATATAATAATAAATTTCTTATAAAATTTATAAAATTTTAAAAAGTTTATATTTCTTTTAAAAAGTTTAATAAGCTTTTTATTTTTAAATAGCTTTAATTTTAAATTAATTTATTTTAATACTTTTAAAAATTATTATAAATCTAAAATATTTAACTTTTTATTAATAGAATTTATATTTAAACTTTTTAATATAAAGTTATATTATATTAAGCTATTAAAAACCTTTTTTAAATCTTTAATATATTATTTTACTATTTTTAAAAAAACTAATATATTAGTTATATAATATAGTTAATAAGCTTATTAATTATCTAAGTATATAAATTACTTTTTATAGCCTTTAATATAAAAATAATACTTAAATAACTATAAACTATTTAAGTAATTAAAATTATTTATTATATTTTTACCTAAATAACTTAGGAATTACCTAATAGGTCCTTATATTATATACCTAGCCTTATTATATATATTAAATACTAACTACTTAATTATACTAACCTTTTTTAAATATTACTTTTTAAAATTTTTATAACTACTTATATATTAATATTTATTTAATTTATTATTTATAATATTTTATTTACTTATTAAAGATTTTAAACTTTACTTCTTAAAAAGGTATTTTATATATTATTATAATTGTTTTTTTAATAAGAGATATTAAAGCTCTTAAAACTAATTTTAAAAAGCTATTATAATAGCGCCTAATTTATTTATAAAAATAATTAAACTAAGACTTTATTTTAAAAACTATTTTTAAGGTCTTAAAAGCCTAAAAAGTTAATAGTTTTATATTTTTTTTTAGAAATATTAAAGTTTATAGCTATATATTAAGCTTTAAAATTATAATTTCTAGCTTAAAAAAGTAAAATTAGCTTTTTTTAAACCTTTTTATATATTATAATCTATAAAAATAAGTTTAAAAGTAGTATAATATATACTTAAAATATACTACGTATATTTATAAAGTTAAAAAAGATAATAATATATTTAAAGTATTATTCTTAATATAAAAAGCAGTTTTTTAAATAATTTAATTTTCTAATATTAATTCTATAATATTTTATTTTAATTTTAATTTTTTTTTTTTTAATTTTAATATTATTATAAAGAGATTTAAGTATTTTAAAGGCCTTAATAATATTAATAATAATAACTTAATAGCTAGGTTAATAACTTAGTAACTTATATTAATAAAATTACTTTTAATTATAGCTATAATAATACTGCCTTAATTAATTTTATTTAAAATAAATAGCTAATAAGATTATTATTAGATATAAAATTCTCTAGCTATTAAGTGAGATTTTCTTAAATTTACTTAATTACCTAGCTATTTCTAATAAGCTATTTAAACTTAATAACTTATTAATTAACTTATTTAAAACTAAGCTTATAAATTAACTATTTAAGTTTTTAATTAATAAGGCTAATTTTAGGTATAGTTAAAATAAATACTATTAAGTATATAAACTTATAGCAGAGGCTTATAACTTATATATAAGGCTAATATATCTCTTTTTTAAATCTTAAAATAGTAATAAAAAAACTACTTTTTAAAAGATATAAAAAGCTAATAAAAATAGCTTAAAAGAAAGCTTTATTTATTAAAAAGAAAGCTTTTAAAGGGCTTTAATAATAATACTAAAAATGCTTTTATTATAAATTTAAAGAATTCTTATTAAATAATATAGCTTATAAGTATATTAGCTTAAGCTAAAGCTATAATTTCTTATATTATAAGAGAAAAATAAAAATAAAAAATAAGTTTTAAAAATAAAAGTTTTAAAGGGATTATATAAATAGAGTTTAAAACTAGAGATAAGTATTAAAGTTAGAGTTTTTAAAAAGATATATATTTTAAAAAAAAACAGTTAATATTTAAAAATAAGAAAAATCTCTTAATATAAAAAGATATTAAGTTTAACTAATAAGATATTATTTAATTAAGACTTTTATATTATTATAAATTTTTTCTTACTTTTACTTAATATTACTATAAAGAGACTTAAGCGTCTTAAAAGCTTTAATAATATTAATAATAAGAACTTAATACTTAGGTTAATAACTTAGTAACTTAAATTAATAAAGTTACTTTTAATTATTACTATAATAATATTACCTTAATTAATTCTATTTAAAATAAATAACTTATAAAATTACTATTAGGTATAAGACTCTCTGCCTATTAAATAAGACTTTCTTTAACTAACTTACTTATCTAGCTATTTTTAATAAGTTATTTAAATTACTTATTAATTAACCTATTTAAGACTAAGTAAACTTATAAGTTAACTATTTAAGTTTTTAATTAATAAAGCTAATTGTAATTATAGCTAAAATAAATATTATTAAATATATAAGCCTATAGTAGAGATTTATAGTTTATATATAAGGCTAAAATATTTCCCTTTTAAATCTTAAAATAATAATAAAAAAACTACTTTTTAAAAGGTATAAATAATTTAAAAAGGCAGCTATTAAGATATAAGCTTAAAAGCTAGATATAAAAAGCCCTAAAAATCTTATTAATTATATAATTTTTAGCTATAAGAATTTTCTTCTTAATAGCCTTTTTAAGGGCTAATAAAAGCAGCTTAAAAAAAAGCTTTATTTACTAAAAAAAAGCTTATAAAAGGCTTTAATAATAATACTAAAAGTGCCTTTATTATAAATCTAAAAGATTAAATAATATAGCTTATAAACTTATGAGCTTAAGTTAGGGCTATAATTTTTTTTTTTAAAGGAAAAAATAGAAATTAGGCTATTTATAGTTATTAATTATATAAGAAAAAAAATAAAAAAGAAATATTAAAAATAAAAGTCTATTTAGAGGGATTATATAATTAGGTTTTATAAAAATAGCTATTAAGGTTAGAGTTTTTAAAGTAATATATATTAAAAAAAAGAGTTAATACTTTAAGTTAAAAAGAAGGTTTTAATATAAAGAGATATTAAGTTTAACTAATAAGATATTACTTAATAAGACTTTTATATTATTATATAATATAATAAGAAGTAATTAGTAGTATTAAAAATAATAATATTAATTAAAAATAATTATATTTTATATAAGCTTAAATTAGTTATAATTAATAATAGAATTTTTATATTTAAGTCTTTAATAGTTATATCTCTAAAATAAATATATTTTAGCTTTAATAATTATTTCATAAGATTATAAGCTTAGTATATATTAATAAGTAATATATTATATTATATAATTAAAAAATCAGCTATTTCTTTTCCTAAATATAATTAAAAGAGAAATTCCTATTATTTTAAGTAAAAAATAAAGTAAACTATTAATTTCTTTTTCTAATTAAATAGTTTTTATAAATTTAAAATAAAATTTTACTATAATTAAATACTATTTTACTAATATTATAATTGCCTTTTATTAATTTTATATATTTTTATAATATATTAAGTACTTTATTTTAAGTTATTTTAAAAGGCTTAAAAAGCTAAAAGAGTTTTAGCTTTAATTAAAAGTTATAATATTATTAGTTATTAATTTTTCTTTAGTTAAAGAAAAAGTTAAATATAAAAAAGAAAAATATAATACTTACTTATTTGCGGCGCTTACTTATTATATATATTAAGGTTTTTTTTCTTTATAACTTTTTTACTTATAATAATAATTATAATAATTATATTAAATAAGTTAATAAAAAGTAATTTATACTTATAAGTCTAGTAATCCTATTTCCCTTTTGCCTCGCCTTTGCGACTAGGGACTTTAGCTGGCTTGGTCTTTATAGCTCCTCCGCGACCGCAAACACAATCACGACTAAGTCTATTAGCTACTCTTTGTGCCCTCTTATCTCTGGGTTCTTTTTATCCTCTTTTAGGGCATTTAGGAAGCCTTTCTCCGTATTATTACGCCGCTAATTACGGGCTAGCTTCTTTGCTAGCCTCGTAAGTAATAATTGCTCCTTATTAACCTATTTAATATGGTTATTATGGTTGTTATTATAGGTAAAGAGGTTAGTAAGAAGAAGGACTTCGCACTTAAAGATCGCAAGCTTAACTTTGGTCTTCTTATCCTTGGGTCTGAGACCTAATCTTAGCTGCCTTAACCTCTTTAATCCGGTTATGGCACGTAGCTTACGATAGGTCTCTTTGTCGGTCTCCGCAAGTTAGTTACGAAGGGTATTAAGTATATACCGAAATTCGGTCCTATAAGCCCTAGCTGTGTTGCCTAGGTCGGTTAGTTAAAGGTCTTTGCGGTAGGGACTATAGGCAGGCATTAGATTGTGGCTGCTCGAGGTTGACATCTCGGCTGTGACTGCAGTCAGCTTTTTGATTAAATGCTCAGAGGTTGACTTACAAGCGCTTGGCTAGTCGGTTGACGACGTCAAGTTGGGATGATCTGACTGGAGATCTTGCAGCTTGGAAGGTTATAAGGAGGAAGTTAGAGGAAGACTTGCTGAACGGGCAGAGGGACTTTATGCCCTTTAGCTGGTTATGCAAGCTATTTAATTGGAATAGAGTTGGTTAAGGCAGCTATAAGGTTATATAATGCAGCTGAAAGGTAACCTTATTAATATAATATACTGATAACTCGACCTGGGCTTAAGGTCACTATTATTTATACTATTAAAGGATATTATTAGCTTACTTAGATCCCTCTTAAAGGTTATTACTAGGTTTTAAAAAAAAAAAAAAAAAAAATAAGTCTAGTAAAAAACCTAGCTTATAGTTAGTAGTATAATAATATAAAAAGAGACTTTATATATACCTTAAAAGAAAATAAAAAAAACTTAAAAACAGGAGGGTATAAAAAATAACTATTAAATTTAATTATAATTATATTTAAAGTTAATAAAAAGCTATAAAAACTAGCCTAAGTAGAGTTTTTAGGTATAAAGATAAGGTAAAGTATAAAGGAATTATTTAATTAAATTTAAAAAAGTTTAATAAAGTTAGTATTTTAAAAGAATATATATATTTAAAAAAAGACTAGCGCTTAAAATAAATAAAAAGCTAGTTTTTAATATTAAAAGTAATTAAGTTTAGTTAATTAAAAGGTTACTTATTTAATATAAGATTTTATATAAGTTTATATAACTATAAGTAGCTAATATTTACTTATAAGAGTATAAATAATAGTTTTAATAAAAAGCAGACTTTTAAATAATTATTTATTAAGTTATATAAAAAAAACTAATCTCTACTATTATAAGTAAAATAATTATTAGAAGTTTAAAAAAAAATTAATATAATTTTAATTATATAAATAGTTTATTATAATTTTATAATAATTTAAAATTTAAAAAATTAAATTTTTAAAATACTTATTTATAAGTTATATTAATATTAATTATTTTTTATTATAATAATATAAAATTTATATCCCTAGTTAAATTATTATTAACTTACTATTAATTACTTTTATTAAATTATATAATAACCCTAAGGTTTATTAATTTTAATACCTTTTTATACTTAAAGTTTAACCTTTTTAACTTTAAGTACTATCTTTTTTATTAAATATATATATTATTTTATAAAACTCTTATTTTAATAAACCTTTTTAATTAGAGAGATTTTATACTTTTTAGTTTATTTCTTATTAAAAGTTTATTTTTAGTAAAATTTAATTATAAAATCTCTTTAAATTATACTTTTTAATTAGCCTATTTATATAAAAAATTTACTTATATATATAAGCTTTTTAGGTATATTTATTAGTTTTTTAAGGTATTAAGAAATATATTATTTAAGCACTGCGGTAAGTCTTATATAACTTTTTTTTTAATAAATATAGCTTTTTTAAGAGTTATATTTATTAAGTTAAAAAAAGGCCTAAAAAAAAGAAATTTAATAATTAAATATTACTTAATTAATTTAACTTTAAAGCCTTTATAAGTATATTTTTTAAGTTAATATTTTATTAGCTTTTTATTTTAATACCTTAAGGTTTTTAAAAAGTAGGACTTTTAGCTTAGATTTAATAGCTTTAATACTAGAAATAAGGCTTTTATAATAAGCTATAAGCTTAGGCTATAAGCTTATATATTAAAAAAAAGTATATATTTTAGCTGTGATAATACTTAATATTATTCTTTTAAGAAGTAAAACTTAAATAGTTAACTTATAAGTATATATATATTATACATCTTTTTTTTACTTAGTAGGTTAAAAAGTAAAAGTTAAAAAAAAAACTTATTAGACTAATAATAGCTCTTTTTAAAGAGATTTTATATTTATAACTAGCCTTATATAGTAATTATTTTAAATATAGTTAACTAAGATAATAAGGTTATATAATATAACTAGAAAGTAATCTTATTAATTTAATATATTTTATTACTTATAGCTTAGGTTTTAAGTTATTATTATTTAAGCTCTTATAAAATCTTAAAATATTTAACTGTTTTTATAATAATTTACTAAGTTATAATAAAAAAAAAAGTTTATATATTTCCTATTTATATTATTTTTAATTTATTATACTTTAATTATTAATTATTATTTATAAAAATATATTAATAAGAATTATAATTCTTATTTAAAATTAATTATATTATTAATATAATAACTTAATTTATTATTCTTTTTTTTATTTTTAAATTATTTAAATTATTTATATTATATTAATAATTTTAGTTTATTTTATTAATTTATTATTTTTTTATGAAATTATCTCATTAATTTAATTTAATTTATAAAATTTATTTAAAATCTTATTAAAAATTATAATTTTAATATTTTTATTTTTTATATTTATAAAAATTGTACATTTTTAAAAAAACTTATTTTAAATAAAAGAAAAATATATATAAGTAATTAAATAGTTTTATAATATTATATTTCTTTTTATAATATTTAAATTTATTATATTATTTATAATATAAAATATTAAATAAGTTTAATAATTTATATATTATAATTTAAATTTTAAAGCTATTAGAGTTAAAAGTAGTTTTTTTAATTTATATAACTATAATTTCTTCTTATTTAAATTTATTTTATTTCTTATTTTTATTTTTCTTTTATAAAATAGTAATTTATACTTTTAGCTTAAGCTTATTAATTAAAAAGCTATATTACTTAATAAGAATAATTTAAATTTATAGTAATCGTATTTTTATTATTATTATAAAAGCTTTTTATAATTTCTTTTTTAATAAATTAACTTTTTTCTAAGGTATTTTAATTATTACTTAAAAAACCTATTAAAAAGAAAAACCTTAAAGCTAAAATTATACAATTAATAAAATCTTAAGGGCTTTTTATATTTAACTCTTAAGCTTATATCTTATTAGCTGTCTTTATTAGCTTTTTATATTTTTTATAAAATAGCTTTTTTATTATTAAATAAAGATATAAAAAAGAAATAATTTAGCTTTAAATATAAGTTATGAAATATTATTATAAGCTTATATATATAATAGAAGTTATATTTACTTTAGCTATAATTAAAATTAGGTTTATTAATTCGAAACTTTTATAATTTACTTATAAGGTTAGTTTTAAGTAAGTTATTTAATAGGATTAAATTTAAATAACTTATTAAAAATAGCTAAGTAAGTAAGTTAGTTAAAAAAGTCTAACCTAATAAATAAATAAAAAGTTTTATATTTTATAATACTTTTCTAAGTTACTTACTTTAAATAAATTTAATAAGAGTAGTATTTTTATAGTTATAATTAGCCCTTATTAAAACTATTATTTATATTATTAGCAGTTAGTAATAGCTACTTATAGTTATATTACCCTATATAAAATCTTATTTTAAATAAGTGACTTTTTAATTAATTAAACTTAACTACTCTTATTATTAAAAATCAGCTTTGTTTTAACTTTAATTACTAATTCTTTTTTTAATTATATATTTTCTCTTAATTAAATTCTAACTTTAATATATTCTTCTAAACTTAATTAAATAATTACTTTAAAAGCTTAAATTTATTTTTCTTTCTTTTATACTTTTTTTATAACTATAAATATAATTATAACTAAGTCTATTAGCTAATTTTTATACTTTTTTCTTTTTGAGTTTTTTTTTATATTTTTTTGAAATATATAAAAATCCCTTTTTTATATTATAAAATTACTAACTATAAGCTAGGTTTTTTATTAGCCTTATAAGTAGTAATTACTTCTTATTAATATATTTAATATAATTATTAGCCTTATAAGTAGTAATTACTTCTTATTAATATATTTAATATAATTATTATAACTATTATTATAAATAAAAATATTAATAAGAAAAAAAAGCTTATATTTAAAAATTATATACCTAATTTTAGTTTTTTAATTTTAAAATTTAATACTTATTTTTAGCTGCCTTAACTTTCTTAATTAAGTTATAATATATAACTTATAATAAATCTCTTACTAATCTCTATAAATTAGTTATAAAAAGTATTAAGTAAATATTAAAACTTAGTTTTATAAGGCCCTAGCTATATTACTTAAATTAATTAGTTAAAGGTTTTTATAGTAGGGATTATAAGATATTAAATTATAACTACTTAAAGTTAATATCTTAGCTATAATTATAATTAGATTATTAATTAAATACTTAAGTAAAAGTTAAGAGGTTAACTTATAAGTATAGCAGCTTAGCTAGTTACTTAATAAATAACTTAAAAAGTTATAAAAAGAAAGTTAAAAAAAGACTTACTAAATAAGTAAAGAAACTTTATGCTTTTTAGCTAGTTATTTAAGCTATTCACTTAAAATAAAATAAGGTAAAGCAATTAGTTATAAAGTTATATATTATAGCTAAGAAGTAACCTTAAAAAAATATAATATATTAATAACCTAACTTAGGTTTAAAGTTACTATTATTTATCTTATTAAAAAAAGTTATTAGCTTATTTAAATCACTTTTAAAAGTTATTACTAGGTTTTAAGAAAAAATTAAATAATTATAATTAAAAGTTACTTTATTAACTTAAATTACTAAGTTATAAGTCTAAGTATTAAATTATTATTATTATAATTATTATTAAAGCTTTTAACATATTAATATCTTTTTATAATAATATTAAAATTTAAAATAATAATAAAATCTTTTTTTTTCTTTTTTAAACAATATATTAAGTTATTATTTTTAAATAAATTTTTACTTATTTATTTTAATAGTTTCTTTAAATCTATATTAAATAATAGCTTTATAGGAAATACTTATTAAAGTATTTAAATAATTATAAATTATAATTATAACTAATAAATTATATTATAAACTTATAAATACTTATTTAAAGTTTTTATAATAATAATTATAACTTATTAGAATATAATATTATAATATTATTTCTAATAAAGCTTATTTATTATAGAAAGTTAATTATTAGTTATTTTAATAATAAATAATATTATATATATTATATAATAAATTTTCTTTTTAATATAAGTTAATAAATAATAATAAAGAGATCTAAGTATTTTAAAATCTTATAAAAGTTTTAATAGTAATAACTTAAAACCTAGGCTATAAGTAATATAATATATTAAATTAATAATATTACCTTTTAGCTATATTATATAACCTTATAATTTTAACTAACTCTATTTAAAATAAATACCTTATAAAACTAGCTGTAAATGTAAGGTTCTTTTATTAGTCTAATAAGTTTTTTTTTAACTTTTATTTTTTAACTTATTAAATTATTATTTAGCTACTTAGACTTTACTTATTAATTAACTTATTTAAGACTAAGCTTAAAAGTTAACTATTTAAGCCTTTAATTAATAATACTAATTATAATTATACCTAAGTTATATACTTCTTTCTAATATATAAGTTTATAGCCTAAGCTTATAGCCTATTATAAAGGTTTTAATTCTAGCACTAAGGTTATTAAGTCTAAGCTAAAAGTCCTGCCTTTTTTAGACCTTAAAGTGCTAAAGTAAGAGGCTAGTAAGATATTAGCCTAAAAGATATACCTATTAAAGCCTAAAAATTAAATTATTTAACTAATTTTTAGCTATATTATTCTTTTTTTACTAGGCCTCTTTCTTACCTAATAATTACCTTAATTAATAAATATAAAATAATAACTTATTATATATTAATTAAACTTATTAATATTATATAATAATAGAAATTAAAGTAATAAAAGCTATTAGTAACTATTAAAGTTTTTAAATATTAAGATTACTATTTTATAAGACTTTGAAAAAAGTTTTTAATATTAATATATTATTTTATATTAAAAGAAATTATTAATAAATTAATATAAAACTTTTATAAAAAATTGATTTAATAAATATATAAGTTATTATTATTTAACCTTAATATTAAATAATAACTTAATATAAAAAACCTTATAAATAAGTTTTTAAAAAGATTAAATTATATAATTATAAGAATCTCTTATAAAAATATTCTATTTATTTTAAATAGAAAATTAATATTTTAAATATACTTATTTAAAATCTTAAAGAAAATATTATTAAATTAAGAGGTAATTAAAAATTAATATAAGCTTATATTAAAGCTATTAAAGCTAATAAAAAGATTTTTTTACTTTTAAATATTAGCCTAAGAGTTATTTTATTTATATAAAATAAATACTTATTATTATAATAATTACTTAATATTTAAAAGTAAAGAAAAAGAAATTATAAATTAATAATATATTATATTAAAAGTATTTCTTAGGTAGAAATATAAAAACTTAATAAAAGCTAGAATTATTATTTTTAAATAATATATTTTATATTAAATTGTAAAAAAGCTTATAAAAAGTAAAATATAATATATATAATAAGTCTTTTAATTAAGTTTAAAATATTAATTTAAGAGCTATAAATTAGAAATTAATTTTATTAGGAAATAAAAATAAAGTATTAAGTAATATTATAGTTAATAAGTATATATATTATATAAGTATATATATAAAAAATCCCTTAATTTTAAATATTTCTATTTAGTTAACTCCTTTTTAATTACTTAATATATTATAGTTTTTAAATAAAGCTATAATTTCCTTTATATTTTAAGCTTTTAAAAATAATATAAAAATAAGTCTTTAATATACTATATAAATTTATAATATTATATATTAAAAGCTATATTACTATTAATAAAATATTTTCTTTATATATAATATTATTTTAAAATTAAAAAAACTATATAACTTAAATAAATAAATAATAATTTAAGTTTTTTAACTTAAATTTATAAGACTTTTTCTCTCTTTTAAAGCTTAATAGTTAAGAGCCTAAGCCCTTTATAAGTAATTATATTAAAGTCGCAGGTTTAAATCCTACTAGAGGCCTATTAATTCCTAACCTTTTAAAAAGAGATATTATAACTAGAAATTAAACCCCTAACCTTATAGGCTAAAAGAGAGGCTCTATAAGTAAGTGCTTTTAACTATTATATTATATACTCTTTTTATATAAGAAGCTAAAAACTAACTAGGTATTAAAGCCCTAAGCCTAGCCCTTACTCTTATAATTACCTATTAATACTATTATTAATATTATTAAGCTTAATTAATTATATTAGAAATTAGATTTATAACTTATAAAAAATAAGCTAAATTAAATTAGTTAAATTACTAAATTAAGTTATTAGGCCTAAAATATTAAAGAAAAAAGGTTTTTTTACCTTATAAAGTATTTTTTATTTAATATATAAGTACTACTTATTATTTATATTACTAAAAAAAAAAAAAAAATTCTAGCTATAAAATAGATTTATATAATAATAGAATTTAATTATAATAAAAAAAGAAAAAAAAAAAACTTTTTCTTATAATTATATTTTATAAAAAAATAACTAGTTTTTTATTTACTACTTATAATATATTTCTTACTAGTAAATATTAAGGTTATAGTTTTATAAAGAAATAATTTATCTTAAATAATATATATATTTTATAAATATAATTATTAAAGAGCTAAGTTTAAGAATTCTATTATTATTTATACTTAGTTTTAACTTATATAAAATATAATTATAAAATTTAATATTTAATTAAATAATATTAGAGATTTTAATAAGATTAGTATTATAATAAGTATTATAATAGCTGGAATAATTATTATAAGTTTAAAAAAAAAAGAGAAATTAAAGTTAATATAGCCTAGAAAGTAAAAATAAATTATTATAATTTAACTAATTAATATAAAAAGTTAATAAATTGCGCTATTTATTATTAATATATATTAATAATATATTATAAATTAAAATTAAAAATATAACTTTTTAAGTACTTAAGTTATTATAATAAGTTAAAATAAATATATAAATAATAAGCTAGGCCTTAAATAGCTAAAGAATTTTAATTAATTTATAATTAAATAATTAATTAGTTTTTACTTTTTTGCAGTTTTAATAAATATAAAAGGTATTACTTTATTAATTTTAATCTCTTAATATTAAGTACTTTATAATATTAAAAAAAGTATATAATTAAAAAATAAAATATTTAATTAAATATTATATAACTTATATTTAAATAATCTTACTCTTTTTTTTACTGCTAGTTGCTTTTTACTATATTATATAATAATATAAGGGTCTTAATTAAATATTATCTTATTTATTAAACTTAATTTCTTTTTATACTAAAAGTTAGCTTGTTTTTAATTTTAAGTATTAACTCTTTTTTTCTAAAATATATATCTCTTTAAAAACTATATTCTTAATAGCTATTTTTATAAAACCTAATTATACAATCCCTTTAAAACCTATATTTTTAATAGTTATTTTTTATTTTTATTTTTTTCTTATAATATAAGAAATTATAGGCTTAGCTAAACTTATAAGCTTATAAGCTATATTATTTAATCTTTTAAATCTATAATAAAAGCATCTTTAGTATTATTATTAAAGCCCTTTATAAGCTTTTTTTTATAATAAATAAAGCTTTTCTTTAAATTGCTTTTATTTACTTTTAAAAAAGCAATTAAAGAAAAAGAATTTTATAGCTAAAACTATATAATTAATAAGATCTTTAAGGCTTTTTATATTTAAATTTTAAGCTTATATTTTAATAGCTATGTTTTTTAGCTTTTTATACTTCTTGAAAAATAACTTTTTTATTAGTATTTTAAAATTTAAAAGAGAAATATTTTAGCTTTATATATAAGTTATAAACCTCCGCTATAAGCTTATATATTTAATAAAAGTAATATTTATTTTAGCTATAATTATAATTAGCCTTATTAGTTAGAGACTTAAATAATTAACTTATAAGCCTAGTTTTAAAAGAATTAATTAATAAGTAAAGTTAGGTTTAATTAGCTTATTAAAAAGTAAGAGCTAAGTAGGTAAGTTAGTTAAATAAAGTCTTATTTAATACGCAGGTAAAGGGTTTTATATTAAATAGTAGTCTTATAAGCTATTTATTTTAAATAAAGTTAATTAAGGTAGTATTATTATAGCTATATTTAAAAATAATTTTATTAATTTAAATTACTAAGTTATTAACCTAAGTATTAAGATATTATTATTAATATTATTTAAGCTTTTAAGATACTTAAATCCCTTTGTGGTAG
>JAOQAZ010000063.1:0-16335 GCA_027945595.1 Fusarium torreyae
ATATATATAATATTAAGAACTTAGTTTTAAGTTATTTTAAAAAGCTTAAAAGCTAAAGAGTTTTTAAACTTATTTAAAAATTATAATATATAAAGTTATTATAAATTATTTTATTAAATAAAAATAATATAAGTTAAGAAAATCTTACTTTACTTACTTGTTTAATTTACTTATTTATTAATTATATTATTATATTTTAATAAATAAAAAGTTTATTTTTATTTTTATTTTTTAAATCTTTTTTAAAATATATTTAAAATAAGGTTTTAAAATTTTATTAGTTATTTTTAAAAAAGGTTTTTTATAATTTAATAATAGCTTTAAAAAGAAATTTAAATAAGCTAGTAATTTTCTTTAAAATATAAAAATTAATAGCTTTAAGCTTAATTTAAGTTATTATTATTTTATAATAATAAAATTCCCTTATTAAAACTATTATTTATATTATTACTAGTTAGTATTAGCTATTATAATTATATAACCCTATAAAAAATTTCATATTAAATAAGTAATCTTTTAATTAATTAAACTTAATTACTCTTAATATTAAAAACTTTATTTTAATTTTAAGTATAAATTTTTTCTTAAATATATATATTTTCTTAAAATTCTAACTTTAATAAACTTTTTTAATATAACTTAACTAAATAATATCTTTAAATTAAAGCTTTTTTATAATTATAAATATAATTATAACTAAGTTTATTAGCTATTTTTTATATTTTTTTATTTTTAAATACTTTTTATTTTTTTTAAAATATTTAAAAAGCCCTTTTTTTATATTATTATATTACTAATTATAAGCTTATTTTTTTATTAGACTTATAAATAGTAACTACCCCCTATTAAAACTATTATTTATATTATTACTAGTTAATATTAGCTGCTATAATTATATAACCCTATAGTAAATCTTATATTAAATAGGTAACCTTTTAATTAATTAAACCTAACTGCTCTTAATATTAAAAGCTTTATTTTAACTTTAGGTACTAACTCTTTCTTATAAAATATATATATCCTCTTAATAAAATCCTAACTTTAATAAACTTTTTTATAAAACTTAACTAAATAATCCCTTTAAATTATAACTCCTCTGCAATTATAAATATAATTATAATTAAATCTATTAGCTACTTTTTATACCCTTTTATCTCTAGGTTTTTTTTATTTTCTTTTAAGGCATTTAAGAAGTTTTTCTTTATATTATTAAGCCGCTAATTATAAGCTAGCTTTTTTACTAGCCTTATAAATAATAATTACTTCTTATTAACTTACTTAATATAATTATTATAATTATTATTATAAGTAAAAAGGTTAATAAGAAAAAGGACCTTATATTTAAAAATTATAAGCTTAATTTTAGTTTTTTTATTTTTAGGTTTAAGATTTAATCTTAGCTATTTTAACCTTTTTAATCTAGTTATAATATATAGCTTATAGCGGGTCTCTTTATTAGTCTTTATAAGTTAGTTTTAAAGAGTTTTAAATATATATTAAAATTCGGTTTTATAAGCCCTAGCTATATCACTTAGGTTAGTTAGTTAAAGGTTTTTACAGTAAGAATTATAAGGTATTAAATTATAGCTACTTAATATTAATATCTTAGTTATAATTATAATTAGCTTATTAATTAAATACTTAGAGGTTAACTTATAAGCATAGCAGCTTAGCTAATTAGTTAATAATTAGGGTAATTTAATTAAAGGCTTAAAAGGTTATAAAGTAGAAGTTAAAAAAAGACTTATTAAATGAATAGTTAAAAGGACTTTATGCGTTTTAGCTAGTTATATAAGCTATTTATTTAAAATAGAGTTAATTAAAGCAGCTATAAGGTTATATAATATAGCTAAAAGGCAACCTTATTAATATAATATATTAATAATTTAAGTTAGGCTTAAAGGTATTATTATTTATATTATTAAAAAATATTATTAGCTTACTTAAATCCCTTTTAAAAGTTATTATTAGGTTTTAAAAAAAAAAATTAGTAATTACATTTTATTAACTTATTTAATATAATTATTATAATTATTATTATAAATAAAAAAATAAATAAGAAATAAAACCTTATATTTAAAAATTATATATTTAATTTTAATTTTTTTTTATTTTTAAATTTAAAACCTAATCTTAGTTATTTTAACTTTTTAGATTTAATTATAATATAAAGCTTATAATAAGTCTTTTTATTAATTTTTATAAGTTAGTTATTAAAAGTATTAAATATATATTAAAATTTAGTCTTATAAGCCCTAGCTATATTGCCTAAGTTAGTTAGTTAAAAGTCTTTGCGGTAAGAATTATAAGTAAGTATTAAATTATAGCTACTTAAGGTTAATATCTTAGCTATAATTATAATTAGCTTATTAATTAAATACTTAATAAGTTAACTTAAGATAAAAGCTTAAAAACTAATTTATAAGTATTTAACTAGTTAGTTTATAATTAAAATACTTTAATTAGAGATTTAAAAAGTTATAAAAAGAAAATTAAAAAAAGACTTATTAAAAGAATAAAGAGATTTTATACCTTTTAATTAGTTATATAAGCTATTTATTTAAAATAAAGTTAATTATAATAGCTATAAGGTTATATAATATAGCTAAAAAGTAACCTTATTAATATAATATATTAATTACTATACCTAGGCTTAAGGTTATTATTATTTATATTATTAAAGAATATTACTAGCTTATTAAAATCCCTTTTAAAAGTTATTATTAGGTTTTTAAAAAAAAAGAAAATAACAATAAAATTATTTCTTAATTAACTTATATAATATAACTTTCTTTAGCTAATATTATTATTTTTATTATTACTACTTATATCCTATTATATTATATAATAATATAAGAGTCTTAATTAAGAAATATCTTATTAGTTAAACTTAATATTTTTTTATACTTAAAGTTAGTCTTATTTTAACTTTAGGTATTAAGTTTTATTTTAAAAAATATATATTTCTTTAAAAACTCTAACTTTAATAATTATTTTTATAAAACTTAATTATATAATCCCTATAAATAAACCTTTATTTTTTAATACTTATTTTTTATTTTAATTTCTTCTTTATAATATAAAGAATTATAGCTTTAGCTTAAGCTTATAAACTTATAAGCCTATAAGTTATATTATTTAATAAAGATCTTTTAAATTTATAATAAAGGTAATATAAATAATAAGTTTATATTATAAATAAGTATAAATTATAAATAAGTATATATTATACTTTTATTTTTTACATCTTATTTTCTACCTAATTAAATACTTTTTAATAACTAGTTATATTATAGGCTTTAAATAAAGCTAAACCCTTTTTTACCTCTTAGGCTATTTAAAATAACTTAAAATTAAATACTTAATATGCTATAAAAATATAAAAAACTTTTAAAAGATAATTAAGTTATAATTAAATACTATTTTAATAGTAGTATAGCTTATATTTAAAGTTATAAAAACTATTTAATCTAAAAAAATAAATAGTAATTTAATTTATTTCTAAGCTTAATTTATAAGGACTTTTTTTATAATTTTATTTTATTAAAGAAATAACTAATTCTTTACTTATAAATTATAATATATAACTTATTAATAAGCGCTAAGCTTATAACTTTATAAAATAATAATTAAGCCTAAAAATATATTTATTTTAGAAACATAATTATTAAAAAGCTAAATATAACAATTTAATTATTATTATTAGCTAATTTAGGCTTATATAATATATAATTATAAAATATTATATTAAATTAAATAATATTAATAACTTTAATAAGATTAGCTTTATAATAGGCCTTATAATATTTAAAAAAGTTATTATTATAAGTTTAAATAAATAAAAAAAACTTAGATTAATATAAATTAGAAATAAAAAATAAAATATTATAATTTAGATAATTAATATAAAAAGTCAATTAATTATATTATTTATTATGAATATAAGCTAATATTACTTTGCGAATTAATATTAAAAATATAACCTCCTAGCTAATTAGGTTATTATAATAAATAAAATAAATAAATAAATAATAAGCTAGGCATAAAGTAGCTAAGATATTTTAATTAAGTTACTATTAAATAATTAAATAATTATTATTATTTATTAATTCTTAATAATTATAAAAGTTATTACTTTGCTAATTTTAAGAAATATTATAAGTAAAATAAAATTATTTTATTTTATATACTTATTTATATTTTTTATTTACTTTAATTATTTAAAATTAAGTGCCTTAGGCTACTTAAATATATATATAATTAAGTAATAAAATATTTAATTAAATATTTTTTAATTTATATTTTAAAAAGTAAATTTCTTTTTATATTCTATATTATTCTTAAAGCTATTTTTATTAAAAATAAAATATAAGAGGGTTTTAAAAGTACTAAATTAATTTTTTTAAATTTAAAAAATAAAATTTTAAAGCTTAATATATAGCTATAAGCTTTATTTCTTTTTAAAAAAGCAGCTAAAATTTTCTCTTTTTAAATTTAAAAACCTTTATAATAATAAATAAGGCCTAGTCTTAAATTAAATACCTTAAAAATTAAATTTAGAGGTATTATAATAGCTCCCTAGAGTTAATTATTAAAGCTTTCTAATATCTTATTAAGGTAATAAGAAGAAATATATTTTAATTAGTTTTAATAGCGTTAAATTAAAGAATTTTTAATAAATAAATAAGATATTAAATTAATAATAATAAGTAAAAAAAATTAAATTATAAAATAAAGAAATAATAATAATATAAAAAGTATAATAAATAATTAATTATATAAATATTAATATATAAATAGTTATAAGATTATTAAAAAGTAATAATTACAAAAAGTTAATATAGTTAAATAAATAATATTATAATATATATAATAAGGCTAGGTATAATTTTAGAATTTATTTAATAGGTTTAAAGTTAATAATATCTTATTAGTTAAATATAATATTTCTTTATATTAAAAGCTATTTTTTAACTTTAGGTATTAAATCTTTTTTTTAATATATATTTCTTTAGAGACTCTAATCTTAATAGCTATTTCTAAACTTAATTATATAATTCTATTCAAACCTTTATTTTTAATTCTTATTTCTTATTTTTAATTTTTTCTTATAATATAAGAAATTATAAGCTTAGCTTAAGCTTATAAGCTTATAAGCTATATTATTTAATTTTTAAATATATAATAAAAGCACTTTTAATATTATTATTAAAGCTTCTTATTTTTTTTTAATTTTTTTTTTAAAACCTAATAATAACTTTTAAAAGAAATTTAAATAAGCTAATAATATCTTTTAATAATATAAATAATAATAACTTTAAGCCTTAGTTAAGTTATTAATATATTATATTAATAAGATTGCCTCTTAGCTATATTATATAATTTTATAACTATTTCAACTAACTTTATTTTAAATAAATAGCTTTTATAACTAGCTAAAAAATATAAAGTCCCTTTGCCTATTTAATAAGTCTTTCTTTAATTTTCTTTTTATAACCTTTTAAGTCTTTAATTAAATTATCCTAATTACTTATTAACTAACTAGCTAAGCTATTATACTTATAAGTTAACCTCTAAGTAACCTATTATTTTAATAGTTAGCACTTAGTTAAGAGAAATATAAACTATATACTTACTATATAATTAATAAGCTAATTATAATTATAACTAAGTTATTAACCTTAAGTAGCTATAATATAATACCTTATAGTCCCTATTATAAAGGCTTTTAACTAATTAATTTAAGTAATATAGCTAGGGCTTATAAGATTATATTTTCCCCTATTAAAACTATTATTTTTTTTTATCATATTAAATAATAGCCTTAAAAAAGAGATTCTAATATATTTAATAGACTTATAGTAATATTAATAATATAAGCCTTTATATAAACTTATAGCTTAATAATAAATTAATTAATAAGGTTAACATTAGGTAATATTAACTTAATTAACTTTATTTAAAATAAATATATAACCTAAAGAATAACATATAAGCTAATAGGGTTATAAACCTTTTCATTTTTACTATTAACTAATTATTTAATTATATAAATTAAGTTAATAATTAAGAGTATTAAGAAATTTATTAAGCCTATAAGTTAAGAATCTAAGCTTTAAAATATAAATAACTTTAATTATATATTTTCTAATTAATTAAGCTAACCTAAATTATAATTAAAATATTAATAACTTCTTTCCTATTATTTGCTTTTTTTTATAAGAATTTTTAGCTTAATAATTTAAGTAAGGTAGTTAAAGCCTATTAAGGTAAATTCTAATATTCCTAAAAGCGCCTTAGGGTAATAATTAAAAAGCTTAAAATTAAAAAATATAAAAGTCTATTAAAATAAGCTAGATATAATAGCTTAAAGGGTATTAAAATAAGTAAGAGACTTATTAATAAGAAAACTAAAGTTAAACTTATAATTTTTAGCTATAAGGTATTTTTTTTACTTAAGCTTTTTACCTCTAATAATAATATTTATAATAAGAGATTATAGCTATAAAAAGAGATATTTCTACTTAAGAAGCTTTTAAATTAGCTAAAAAAAGCTTAACTTAAAAAGGCTTATTATATTAAAAAAAAAGGGTTTTTTAGTGCTTTAATAAAAGACCTAATAAATTTAGATATAAGTAAGTATAAGAGGTAATTAATAAATTTAATAGTAACTATTAAGTTTATAAGGGACTATAAGTTATAATTAAAAAATCTATTAGACTTAGATTTATAAGAAAGAAATTTATATATTTTATAAAAAAGAGTTTATATTATAAAAGTTAAGTTATAAAATTAAAAACTAATTTTATTATAAGAGATTTATAGTTAATTAATTAAGATTATATAACCTAATAAACCCTTTATTATATATAATAACTAATAAAAAAGTAACTAATAATAGTTTTAATAGTAATATTAACTAGGGAAAACTATTATTTATATTATTACTAGTTAGTATTAGCTATTATAATATAGTTATATAACCTTATAAAGAATCTTATATTAAATAAGTAAACTTTTAATTAATTAAACCTAACTTCTTTTAATACTAACAGTTAGCTTTATTTTAACTTTAAGTATTAACTCTTTTTTAAATATATATATTCTCTTAAAGTTTTGACCTTAATAGATTTTTCTAAACTTAACTAAATAATCTCTTTAATATATTAGTGCTTTAGCGCTTATTTTTTATTTTTTTGCCTTGCTTTTATAGCTAGTAATTTTAGCTAGCCTAATGTTTATAGCTTTTTTATAACCGCAAATATAAGTATAACTAAGTCTATTAGCCACTCTTTATACCCTCTTATCTCTAAGTTCTTTTTATTCTTTTTTAAGGTATTTAAAAAGCTTTTTACTATATTATTATATTACTAATTATAAGCTAGCTTTTTTACTAGCCTTATAAATAATAACTACTTTTTATTAATTTATTTAATATAATTATTATAATTATTATAATTATTATTATATATAAAAAAATTAATAAAATAAAATCTTATATTTAAAAACTATAAATTTAATTTTAGTTTTTTTATATTTAAGTTTAAAACTTAATTTTAGCTATTTTAATTTATTTAATTTAATTATAATATATAGCTTATAATAAGTCTTTTTATTAGTCTTTGTAAATCAGTTATAAAAAGTATTAAATATATATTAAAATTTACTTTTATAAGTCCTAGTTATATTACTTAGGTTAGTTAGTTAAAAGTCTTTATAATAGGGATTATAAAGTATTAAATTATAGCTACTTAAGGTTAATATCTTAGCTATAATTATAATTAGCTTATTAATTAAATATAATAGCTTAAGTAAAAGCTTAGAAATTAAGTTATAAGTGCTTAACTAGTTAGTTAATAATTAGGATAATTTAATTAAAGACTTAAAAAGTTATAAAAAGGAAATTAAAAAAAGACTTATTAAATAAGTAGAAAAACTATATACTTTTTAGCTAATTATATAAGCTATTTATTTAAAATAGAGTTAATTAAGGTAATTATTAGGTTATATAATATAGCTAAAAAGTAACCTTATTAATATAATATATTAATAATTTAACCTAGGCTTAAAGTTATTATTATTTATATTATTAAAAAATATTATTAACTTATTTAAATCCTTTTTAAAGGTTATTATTAGGTTTTAAAAAAAAAAAAGAAATTTCATATATATTTAATACTCTTTATAACTAACTCATAAAGATTTATAAAAAGACTTATTATAAGTTATATATTATAATCAGATTAAATAAATTAAAATAGCTAAAATTAAGTTTTAAACTTAAAAATAAAAAAATTAAATATAAGCTTATAATTTTTAAATATAAAATTTATTTTTTTTACTAAGTTTTTTATTTATAATAATAACTATAATAATTATATTAAATAGGTTAATAAAAAGTAATTATTACTTATAAGGCTACTAAAAAAGCTAGCTTATAGCTAGTAATATAATAATATAAAAAAAGGCTTTTTAAATATTTTAAAAGAGAATAAAGATAATAAAAAAATAAGAGGGTATAAAAAGTAGCTAATAAACTTAATTATAATTATATTTATAATTATAAAAGAGCTATAAGGGAGATAAGTATTAAAGCTTTAGTGTTTTAAAGGGATTATTTAGTTAAGTTTTATAAAAAAGTTTATTAAAGTTAGGGTTTTAATAAGAGAATACATATATTTAAAAAAGAGTTAGTACTTAAAGTTAAAATAAAGCTTTTAATATTAAGAGAAGTTAGGTTTAATTAATTAAAAAGTTATTTATTTAATATAAGATTCTTTATAAGGTTATATAACTATAAGTAGCTAATACTAACTAGTAATAATATAAATAATAATTTTAATAGGAGAAAACTAGATTTATAATAAGCCTTATAATATTTAAAAAAATAGTTATTATAGATTTAAATAAATAAAAAAGATTTAAATTAATATAATTTAAAGATTAAAAACTAAATTATTATAATTTAAGTAATTAATATAAAAGGTTAATTAAATATACTACTTATTAGTAATATAAGCTAGTTTAGTTTGCGAATTAATATTAAAAATATAACTTCTTAAGTAAGTAAGGTATTTATTATAATAAGTAAAATTAAATAAATAAATAATAAGTAGGGCTTGAAATAATTAAAATGTTTTAATTAAGTTATAACTAAGTAAGTAAATAATTATTATTATTTATTAATTCTTAATAATTATAAAAGTTATTACTTTATAAATATTAAAAAGTATAATAAAATTATTTTACTTTATATACTTACCTATATATTATATTTATTTTAGTCTTTTAGTATTAAATATTTTAGCTTATATAAATATATATATATAATAAATAAAGTATCTTATTAAATATTTAATAATTTATATTTTTAAAATTAAATTTCTTTTTATATTTTATATTACTTTTAAAGCTATTATTATTTAAAGTAATATATAAAGGGATTTAAAATATATTAAACTTACTTTTTTTAAATTAAAAATTATAATTTTAAAGCTTAATATATAAGTATAAACTATAATTTTTCTTATAATAATAGCTAAACTTTTCTTTTTTTAGACTTTAAAACCCCTAATAATAATAAATAAGGCCTAATTTTAACTTAAATATTTTAAAAGTTAAATTATAAGATATTATAATAGCTTCTTAGAGCTAATTATTAAACCTTTATAATTTTTTATTAAAGTAATTAAAAGAAATTTATATTAATTAGTTTTATTAAAGGCTAAAGTAAAGAATTTTAAATAAGTAAATAAGATATTAAATTAATATTAAAAATTTAAAAAGGAGTTAATTATAAAAAGAAAAATTAAGAATAATATAAAAGGTATTTTAAATAATTAATTAAGTAAATATTAATATATAAATAGTTTTTTTCTTATTTTAGCTTAATATTATTATAAGGAAATCTAAATATCTTAAAAGCTTTAATAATATTAATAAAAGTAATTGAATACTTAGGTTAATAGCTTAATAACTTAAAATAATAAAGTTACTTTTAATTATAGCTAAAATTATACTGCCCTAATTATTTCTTTTTATTATAAATAGCTTATAAAATTACTACTAAGTATAAAACCCTTTAGTAAAATTATTTAATAAGTAAATAAGACTTTTTCTAATTAACTTACTTACCTAGCTATTATATTCTTAGTAAATTATTTATATTTAATTTTACTTATTAATTTATTTATTTAAAACTAAGCTTATAAGTTAGCTATTTAAGCTTTAATTTTTAATTAATAAGGCTAATTATAATTATAAATAAAAATAAATATTATTTTTATTAAATATATAAGCTTATAATAAAGATTTATAACTTATATATAAAGTTAAAATATCTTTTTATTTAAATATTAAAATAATAATAAAAAACTTATTATTTAAAAAATATAAAAAGCTAAAAAAAAGCAGCTATTAAGATATAAGCTTAGAGGCTAGATATAAAAAGCCCTGAAAAACTTAGTAATTATATAATTTCTAGCTATAAGATTTTTCTCTTTAATAGCCCTTTTAAATACTAATAAAAATAGCTTAAAAAAGCTTTATTTATTAAAAGAAAAGCTTATAAGAGGCTTTAAAGGGATTATATAATTAAACTTTATAAGAGTAGCTATTTAAGTTAAAGTTTTTAAAGAAATATATATTAAAAAAGAGAGTTAATACCTAAAGTTAAAATAAAAACTTCTTATATAAAGAGATATTAAGTTTTTAACTACTAAGATATTATTTAATTAAGACTTTTATATTATAATATAATATAATAAAAAGTAACTTTAGTTAATATTACTATTCTTATTACTACTAGTTATTCTTTATTATATTATATAATAATATAAAGGTCTTAATTAAATAATATCTTATTAGTTAAACTTAATATCTCTTTATATTAAAAAGTATTAATTCTTTTTTTTAAAAATATATATCCCTTTAGAAACTCTAACTTTAATAGCTATCTCTAAGCTTAATTATATAATTCCTCTAAAAACCTTTATTTTTAATACTTATTTCTCTTATTTTTCTCTTATAATATAAAGAATTATAGCCTTAGCTTAAGCCTATAAGCTTATAAGCTATATTATTTAATCTTTTAAATTAATAATAAAAGTATTTTTAGTATTATTATTAAAGCCCTTTATAAGCTTTTTTCTTAATAAATAAAGCTCTTATTTAAGCTGCTTTTATTAGTTTTTAAAGAGACTATTAAAAAGAAAAACCTTATAGTTAAAAATTATATAATTTATAAGATTTTTAGGGCTTTTTATATCTAGCTTTTAAGCTTATATCTTAATAGCTACTTTTTTTAGTTTTTTATATCTCTTAAAAAGTAGCTTTTTTATTACTATTTTAAGATTTAAAAAGGGAATATTTTAGCCTTATATATAAGCTATAAACCTTTACTATAGGCTTATATATTTAATAGTATTTATTTTAGCTATAATTATAATTAGCCTTATTAAATAAAAATAAAAGCTTAAATAAATAACTTATAGGCTTAGTCTTAAATAAGTTAATTAATAAGTAATTAAGTTTAAATAACTTATTAAAGATTTAATAGCTATATAAGTAAGTTAATTAAAGGAAGTCTTATTTAATAGGTAGTTAAAAAGTTTTATACCTAGTAATAGTCTTATAAGCTATTTATTTTAAATAGAGTTAATTAAGGTAGTATTATTATAGTTATAATTAAAAGTAATTTTATTAATTTAAGTTACTAAGTTATTAACTTAAGTATTAGGTTGCTATTATTAATATTATTAAAGCTTTTAGGACGCTTAAATCTCTTTATAAAAGTATTAAGTTAAGGTGAAAGAAATTTAATAAAAAGTAACTAATAGTAATAAATATATTAATATTAATTAAAACACTCTTAAAATATATAAATATATAATAACTTCAAGGTTTATTAATTATAATAATTTTTTATATTAATAGTTAAATCTTATTAAATTTAAATATTAAACTTCTTCTTAAATTTATATTTTTCCCCCTAGTTAAACTTTAATTAAATTATTATTAGTTACTTTTATTATATATACTTATATAATAACCTAAAGGTTTATTAACTTTAATACCTTTTTATATTAAAAATTAGATTTTTTTTAACTTGAAGTATTAACTTTTTTCTTTTAAAATATATATTCTTTTTAAACTTTTATTTTAATAAATCCTTTTAATTAATAAGACCTTATATTTTTAAGCTATTTAGTTTATTTCTTAGTAAAAGTTTATTTTTAGTAAAATTTAATTATATAGTTTCTTTAAATTATACTTTCTAATTAGTCTAATTATATAAAATTTACTTATTTATATAAGCTTTTTAGCTATATTTATTAGCTTTTTAACTTTAGTACCTTAGGGTTTTTAAAAGGCGGGACTTTTAATTTATACTTAATAGCTTTAATACTAAGTTAAAGCCTTTATAATAAACTATAAGCTTAGGCTATAAGTTAGTATATTAAGTATATATTTTAGCTATAATTATAATTAATATTAGTAGGTAAAAAAGTAAAAGCTAAGATAGTTAATTTAAAAGCCTAGTTTTAAATAAGTTAATTAATAAGTAATATTAAGGTTAAATAGCTAATTAATAACTAGCTTAGTAAGTTAAAAAGTAAAAGTTAAAAAAAACTTATTAAATTAGTAGCTTTTTTTAAAGGGATTTTATATTTATAGCTAGTTTTATAAGGTATTTATTTTAAATAAAGTTAGTTAAAATAATAAAGTTATATAATATAGCTAGAAAGTAATCTTATTAATTTAATATATTATATTACTTATTACCTAGGTTTTAGCTTACTATTATTAAAACTCTTATAAAACTTTTAAGATATTTAAATTCTTTTATAATTATTTATAAAGTTAAATAAATAAAAGAAATTAAATTAAATATACAATTTAAAAAAATAAGACATAAGCTATTTAATAAAGTAATAAACTCTTTAATATTTATTTTTAATTTCTTTTCTAATAAACTTACTAATAATCTTATTTATTAATTTAATTTAAATAATTAGACTTATAAGTTAAAATATAAGTTTTAAATATATATTTATAAGTATTAATAATATTTTTATTATTTTATAAGTATTCTTAGCTTAATATTTTAAGTAAAGTAATTAAAACTTATTAAAATAGGTTTTAATATTATTAAATATATATTGTAAAAATACTTGAAAATATTAATATATAACTATATAATAACTTATTAAAGAAAATTAAAAATATAAAGTTGGGAATATAAAAATAAGTAATAACTTAATTAATAAAAAAGCTAAAATTAATCTTATTATATTTAATTATTAAATATTTCTTTTATTTGGGTTTTTAACTTATATTAATAATATTTATAGTAAAGAACTATAATTAGGAAAATAAATATATATATTTATTTAAACAGCTTTTAAATTAGCTAAAAAAGCTTATTTTAAAAGAATATATAATAAAGAAAAAGTCCTTTTTAAAATTTATAATTAAAAATCTAATATAATAGTATATAAATAATTCTTAAAAATAAAATAAAGGTTTTTTTTTTCTTTAAGGCTTAGTAGTTAAGAGCTTAAAACCCTTATAAGTAAGTAAATAAAAGGTATAAACTTATATCTTATTAAAAAACATATTAATTTTTAATTTCTTTATAAAGAAGTATAATAGCTGGGAATTAAATTTCTAACCTTATAAGCTGAAAAAAAGCTTAATAAGTAAATACTTTTAATTATTTTATTATATACTTTTTTATAAAAGAGTTATAATTAATTTAGTATTAAAGTCTTATATTTAGCCCTTACTCTAATAATTACTTATTAATATTACTATTAATACTATTAAGCTTAACTACTTATATTAGAAATTAAATTTATAACTTATAAAGAAAAATTTAAATTAAGTTAATTAAATTATTAAATTAAGGTATTAAGCTTAAAGTATTATAAAGAAAAGTTTTCTTTATTTAAACTATTATTTATATTATTATTAGTTAGTATTAGCTACTTATAGTTATATAATCTTATAGAGATTTTTATATTAAATAGGTGACTTTTTAATTAATTAAACTTAACTTTTCTTAATACTAAAAGTTAGCTTTATCTTAATTTTAAGCGCTTACTCTTTTTTAAATATATATATCCTCTTAAAATCCTAATTTTAGAAACTTTTTTAAACTTAATTAAATAATTTCTTTAAATTATAGCTCCTTTATAACTATAAATATAGTTATAACTAAGCTTATTAGCTACTTTTTATACCCTCCTATCTCTAAGTTTCTTTTATTTTTTTTTAAGAAATTTAATAAGTCTTTTTTAATATTATTATTTTACTAATTATAAACTAGCTTTTTATTAGCTTTATAACTAATAATTACCTTTTATTAACCTATTTAATATAATTATTATAATTATTATTATAAATAAAAAAATTAATAAAAAAAAAGATTTAATATTAAAAGATTATAAGCTTAATTTTAATTTTTTTTTTTAAGTTTAAAACTTATTTTTACTTATCTTAACCTTTTTAATTTAATTATAATATATAGCTTATAATAAGTCTTTTTATTAGTTTTTATAAATTAGTTCTAAAAGGTATTAAATATATATTAAAATTTAATCTTATAAGCCCTAAATATATTACTTAGGTTAACTAGCTAAAAGTCTTTATAATAGAAATTATAAGGTGTTAAATTATAACTACTAAAGGTTAATACTTTAGCTATAACTATAATTAGCTTATTAATTAAATAAAGCTTAGAGGTTAACTTATAAGTGGTATATTACCTCTATTTTATTTTATAAGTAAGTGCTAATTTGCGGAGTAGCAGCTTAACTAGTTAGTTAATAAGTAATTAAAATAATTTAATTAGAGACTTAAAAGGTTATAAGAAGAAAGTTAAAAAAAGACTTATTAAATAGGCAGAGAGATTTTATATTATTTAGTTAGTTATATAAGCTATTTATTTAAAATAGAGTTAATTAAAGCAGCTATAAGGTTATATAATATAGCTAAAAGGCAATCTTATTAATATAATATATTAATAACTTAATTTAGGCTTAAAGTTATTATTATTTATATTATAAAAAAATATTATTAGCTTATTTAAATCCCTTTTAAAGGTTATTATTAGGTTTTTAAAAAAAAAAAAATTATAATATTTTTAAATTTACTTTTTAGGTATTTAAATTAAAATTAGGCCTTAATTATTAATTTTAAGGGTTTTAAAATCTAAGAAGTTAAAAGTTTTATATTTTTTTTTAAAGGTATTAAAGTTTATAATTATATATTAAGTTTTATAATTATAATTTCTTAGTTAAAAAAAATACACTTAGCTTTTTTTTTTAAAATCTTTTTTTAAAATTTTTTTAAAGCTATTTTTATAGAAAATAATATTAAAAAACTTAATTATTAAAATATATATATTATAAAAAATTTAATTTAATACTTTATTTTTTAATTATATACTTTTTTTAATATTATAAAATATTAAATATTAAAAAGCTAAAATAAATAAAATATATAAATAAATATATAAGATAAAATAATTTTATTTTACTTATAATATCTCTTAAAATTAATAAAATAACAATTTTTATAATTATTATAAATTAAAAAATAATAATGTCTAATTAATTAATTAATTATAATTTAATTAAAGTATTTTAGCTATTTAAAGCCTAGCTAATTATTTTTTTTATTTATTTTTACTTATTATAATAACTTAATTACCTAAAAAAGTTATATTTTTAATATTAATTTATAAAATTATACTAGCTTATAATAATAATTAATGGTATAATTAATTAAATTTTTATATTAATTACTTAAATTATAATTATGTATTTCTAGTTTTTAAGCTATATTAATTCAAATCTTTTTTATTTTTTTAAACTTATAATAATTATTCTAGCTATTATAATATTTATTATTAAGCTAGTTTTATTAAAGCTTTAAATATTATTTAATCAAGAATTATATTTTATAATTTTATTTTATATAAGCCTAAATTAGTTATAAATAATAAATAAGTTTTTATATTTAGCTCTTAATTATTTTATTTATAAAATAAATATATTTTTAGCTTTAATTATTATTAAATAAAATTATAAGCTTAGTATTTATTAATATATAATATATTAGAACTAGAAAGTAAATAATTAAGGGTTTTTTTATAATATAAATTAATAAAAAGAATCTTTATAAATTTAAATTAATAATAAGTTAAACTACTTTTTATTTTTTTAAATTATATAGTTCTTATAAGTTTAAAATAAGAGTTATATTATAATTAAATACTATAATAATAGTAATATAAGGTAATAAAAATAGTTAATATATATATATATATAT
>JAOQAZ010000064.1:0-14348 GCA_027945595.1 Fusarium torreyae
AAGTTATATAATCTTAATTAATTAATTATAAATCTTTTATATTAAAGTTAGTTTTTAATTTTATAACTTAACTTTTAATATATAAACTCTTTTTTATAAAATATTTAAATTTCTCTCTTATAAATCTAAGTTTAATAGATTATTTTATTATAACTTATAGTTTATTATAGACTTAATAGTTACTATTAAATTTATTAATTATCCCTCATATTTACTTATATATAGATTTATTAAGTCTTTTATTAAAGCACTAAGAAAGATATCTTTTTCTAATATAATAAGCCTTTTTAAGTTAGGCTTTTTTAGCTAATTTAAAAGCTTTTTAAATAAAAATATCTCTTTTTCTAGCTATAATTTCTTATTATAAATATTATTATTAGAAATAAAAAGCTTAAATAAGAGAAATACCTTATAGCTAAAAATTATAAGCTTAACCTTAGTTTTTTTATTAATAAGTCTCTTATTTATTTTAATACCTTTTAAGTTATTATATCTAGCTTATTTTAATAAACTCTTATATCTTTTAGTATTAAGCTTTTTAATTATTACCTTAAGGCACTTTTAGGGATATTAAAATTCGCTTTAATAGGCTTTAACTATTTTATTTAAATTACTAAGCTAAAAGTCCTTATAAAAAAAAGGAAATAATAAAAAAGGAGTTATTAATATCTTAATTATAATTTAAGTTAGCTTTATTAATTAAAAAGAATTAAAGTTACTTATTTATTCTTAACTTATAGGCTTAATAAATCCCTTAATAATCTTAATTATTAGCTTAAATAATTAATTAGTTAGTTAAAAATAAAAATAAAAAGGTTTATAACCCTACTAGCTTATATATTATTTTTTAAGTTATATATTTATTTTAAATAAAGTAAATTAAGTTAATACTACTTAGAGTTAACTTTACTAATTAAGCTATTATTAAGCTGTAGGTTTATTTAAAAACCTATACTATTAATATTACTATAAGTCTATTAAATATATTAAAATCTCTTTCTTAAGGTTATTATCTAGTATAATAAAAAAATTAATAAAGAAAACTAAAAGAGAGAAAATCTTAATATAAGTAAAAAGAAATAATAAAAATAGCTATTATATAAAAGCTAAGTAAATATTATAAATTAGTAGTATTAATAGCTAATAGTATTAATACTAATTATTTATTACCTTAAGTTATTAAAATAATATTATAAATTATAAAACTTATTATTAAAAATAATTATTATAAATCTTTTTTATTATAAGATTAAAATATTAAAGATTAAAAAAATCTTAGAATTAAAGTTATTATTATTTATTTTTAAGGAATTAAAACTATTAAAAGGTAAGTTATTATAAAAATATTAAATTAAATAATAAAAAGCTAAAAGTTTAATAAGTAATTAAAGTTTAATTTACTTATATTAATCCCTACTAAGTTATTATAAATAGTAGGGTTTTAAGTAAGAGTATTATAAGTTAAAATCTAGTAATATAATTAACCCTACTTATTATTTTATATTTATATTAACTTATTTACCTTTTTATAAATCTATATATTTAAATAACTTGCAAGCTTATTAACTATATTATATAACTTAATTAATCTTTTAATAAATATAATAAATAATATAAAAATAATTAATAATAATTTTAATAGTATTATTAAGTAAAGTTTTTATACTTTATAAAAATCTTTTATTTAATAGTTTAAAAAAAATAGCTAAAGCTTATTAAAAAAATTCTTTAATATTCTTAATAATTCTTTTTATTATATTAAGTAATAATATTAAGAAAGAGATTTTAATATATATAATAAACCTTTTTTTTTAATATAACCTAGTAAATAACTATAAAAGAATTTAAATATTTTAAAATCTTATAAGAGTTTTAATAATAATAAATTAAAACCTAAGCTATAAGTAATATAATATATTAAATTAATAAGATTACTTTTTAATTATAATATATAACCTTATTATTTTAATTAACTTTATTTAAAATAAATACCTTATAAGACTAGTTATAAATATAAGGTATTTTTACTAATTTAATAAGTTTTTTTTTAACTTTTATATTTTAACTTATTAAGCTATAAAATTATTAGTTAACTTATTTAAAACTAAGCTTATAAATTAACTATTTAAGCTTTTATTTCTTTAATTAATAATACTAATTATAATTATAGCTAAAATATATACTTTTTTTTAATATATAAGCTTATAGCCCAAGCTTATAGCTTATTATAAAGGCTTTAACTCTAGTATAAAAAGTATTAAGCTTTAGCTAAAAGTCTTATTTTTTAAAAGCTTTAAGATATTAAAATAAAAAGCTAATAAAATATTAGCCTAAAAGATATACTTATTAAAGCCTAAGAATTAAACTAATTTCTTAATTTCTTAATATAAGGTTTTAATAATATATTTCTTAATACTTTAAGAGACTAATAAATATAATTAAAAAGCTTTTATATATAAGTAAATTATATATTTAATTAGGCTATCTAATGCATATAATAACTAAGCTTATTATAATTTAAATTATATAAAGAAAAATAAGAAATAAGTATTAATAATAAAGATTTATTTAATAAGATTATATAGTTATATTTTACCTCTAGTTAAATTATTATTAAATTATTATAAATTACTTTTATTATATTATATAATAAACTAGCTTTAGTTAATATTACTGTTTTTATTACTACTAGTTACTTTCTATTATATTATATAATAATATAGAGGTCTTAATTAAATAATATCTTATTAGTTAAACTTAATATCTTTTTATACTAAAAGGCACTAACTCTCTTTTTTAATATATATCCCTCTAGAAACTCTAACCTTAATAGTTATTTCTAAACTTAACTATATAATCCCTCCGAAACTTTACTAATAAACCTCTATTTTTAATACTTATTTCCCGTTCTTATTCTTCCCTTATAGTATAAGAAATTATAGCCTTAGCTTAAGCCTATAAGCTTATAAGCTATATTATCTAATTTTTTAAATTAATAATAAAGGTATCCTTAGTATTATTATTAAAGCCCTTTATAAGCTTTTTTTTTAATAAGTAAAGCCCTTTTTTAAGCTGCTTTTACTAGCCTTTAAAGAGGCTAGTAAAAAGAAAAACCTTATAGCTAAAAGTTATATAATTAATAAGATCTTTAGGGCTCTTTATATCTAGCTTTTAAGCTTGTATTTTAATAGCTGCCTTTTTAAGCTTTTTATATCTCTTAAAAGATAGCTTTTTTATTACTATTTTAAGATTTAAAAGAGAAATATTCTAGCCTTATATATAAGCTATAAACCTCTGCTATAAACTTATATATTTAATAGTATTTATTTTAGCTATAATTATAGTTAGCCTTATTAATTAAAAATAAAAGCTTAAATAGTTAACTTATAGGTTTGCTTAGTCTTAAATAAGTTAATTAATAAGTAATTTAAATAACTTATTAAAAACAGCTAGGTAGGTAGGTTAATTAGAGGAAGTCTTACTTAATAGGTAGGTAATAATCTTATTAGAGGGTTTTATACCTAGTAGCAGTCTTATAAGCTATTTATTTTAAATAGAGTTAATTAAGGTAGTATTACTATAGCTATAATTAGAAATAACTTTATTAATCTAAGTTACTAAGCTATTAACCTAAATATTAGGTTATTATTATTAATATTATTAAAGCTTTTAGGATATTTAAATCTCTTTATAGTAGTATTAAATTAAGGTAAAAAAAAAAAAATATATATATATAATAAACCAGAAGTTTATTAACTTTAATACCTTTTTATATTAAAAGTTAAAACTTTTAAACTCTAGGTATTAACTCTTTTCCTAAATATATTTTTTTTTTATAAAATTTTATTTTAATAAATATTTCTAGTTAGGAAGATATTATATTTTTTAATTTAATTAGTTTATTTCTTATTAAAAGCTAGCTTTTAAGAAAATTTAATTATATAATTCCTCTAAATAAACCTCTATTATTTATACTTATTTCTTGTTTTTTTATTATATAATTTAAAACTATAACTAACTTAGTTATTATAATTTTTAATTAGCTTAATTATATATATAGTTTACTTATATATATAAGCTTCTTTATTATATTTATTAGTTTTTTAAAGTATTAAAAAATGTATTATTTAAGCCTTATAATAAGCCTTATATAAGCTTTTTTTCTAATAAATATAACTCTTTTAAGAGTTATATTTATTAAATTAAAAACAGGCCTAATAGAAAAAAAACTTTATAACTAAAAATTAATTAGTTAATTTAATTTTTAGGCTTTAATAAATATATTTTTAAGCTAATATCTTACTTACTAGCTTTTTATTTTAATACCTTAAGGTTTTTAAAAAGTAAGACTTTTAGCTTAAACTTAATAGCCTTAATACTAAAATTAAGGCTTTTATAATAAGTTATAAGCCTAGGCTATAAGCTTATATATTAGGGAGAATTATATATTTTAGCTATAATTATAATTAATACTATTAATTAAAAAGTAGTAAAAGCTTAAATAATTAACTTATAAACTTAGTTTTAAATAGGTTAGTTAATAATCTTATAGCTTATTAAATTAAAAAGTAAAACTTATAAAAAAACTTATTAAACTAGTAAGAAGACCTTATATTTATAATTAGTTTTATAAGGTATTTATTTTAAATAAAGTTAATTAAAATAATAGAATTATATAAGCTAGCTAAAAAATAACTTTATTAACTTAATATATTATATTACTATTAAGATACTTATAGGAGTTTAAGATATTTAAATTTATTTATAATTATTTAATAAATAATATTAAAAAAGTTTTTAATTATATCTTATTAAAAATAAAGTTTTTATAAAAAATAAACTTAATAACTTAGAAAATATAAAATCTTTTAAATTAGGCTAAAATCCTTTTTATATCTTGACTTTTTAAAAATAACTTAAAATTAATTATTTATAAGCTGTAATTATATATAAAATTATTTATTATATATTATAATACTATTATATTAATATTTAATTATAATATAATTTTATTTTAAACTTAAAAAACTATTTAATATAAAGAAATAAGTAATAATTTAATTAATTTTTAATTTAAAGTTTTAAAAATTCTCTTTATAATTATATTTTATAAAACAAATAATTAACTTTTTACTTATAAATTATAATATATTACTTATTAGTAAGTAATAAGCTTATAACTTTATTAAATAATAATTAAAGCTAAAAATATAATTATTTTATAAATATAACTATTAAAAAGCTAAATAAAAAAATCTAACTATTATTTATAATTAATTTAGGCTTATATAAAATATAATTATAAAATATAATATTTAATTAAATAATATTTAAAACTTTAGTAAAATTAACTTTATAATAAGTATTATAATAGCTAGAATAATTATTATAAGTTTAAAATAGTAAAAAAGACTTAAATTAATATAGTATAAAGATTTAAAATAAATTATTATAATCTAAGTAATTAATATAAAAAGTTAATTAACTAGGCTATTTATTATTAATATAACTTAATATTACTTTGCGAAAGAGTCTTAAAAATATAACCTCTTAGGTAATTAAGTTATTATAATAAGTAAAAATAGCTAAATAAATAACTAGCTAGGCCTTAAGTAATTAAAATACTTTAATTAGTTTATAAAAAAATAATTAATTAGTACTTATTATTTTTTAATTCTTAATAATTATAAAAGCTATTACTTTATTAACCTTAAGAGATATTATAAGTTAAATAAAATTATCCTACTTTATATACTTATTTATATCTCTTATTTACTTTAGTCTCTTAATATTAAATACTTTATAATATTAGAAAAATTATATAATTAAGAAATAAAGTATTTAATTAAATATTTTATAATTTATATTTTAAAAACTTAGTTTCTCTTTGCTTTTTTTATTACTTTTAAAGTTATTTATATAAAATATAATATTAAAAAAGGTTTTAAAGGCGCTAAATTTATTTTAACTAATAATATTTATAATAATAAATTATAATTAAAAAGAGATATAAGCTTACTAAGATTACTTTTAAAATAGCTAAGAAAAAACTTAATTTAAAAAGGCTTATTATATTAAAAATAAAAGTAGTTTTTAATACCTTAGTTAAGAGGTTAATAAATTTATATATAAATAAAAATAAAAAGTAATTAATAATTTTAATAAAAAGTATTATATTTACAAGAGACTATAAGTTATAAAAAAAAATATATTAAACTTAGGTTTATAAAAGAGATTTTTATATATTTCTTTAAAAAATAGTTTATATATTAAAAGTTTAATTATAAAGCTAGGAACTAGTTTTAATAAAAGAGATTTAAAATTAATTAATAGAAATTATAATTTTTTTTTTCTTTTTTTTTTTTAAACCTAATAATAACCTTTAAGAGAGATTTAAATAAGCTAATAATATCCTTTAGTAATATAAATAATAATAACCTTAAGCTTAGGTTAAGTTATTAATATATTATATTAATAAGGTTACTTCTTAGCTATATTATATAACCTTATAGCTGCCTTAACTAACTTTATTTTAAATAAATAGCTTATATATCTAGCTAAAAAGCATAAAGTCTCTCTGCCTATTTAATAAGTCTTTCTTTAACTTCCTCCTTATAAACTTCTAAGTTACTTATTAACTAACTAGCTAAGCTGCTATACTTATAAGTTAACCTCTAAGTAAGTATTTAATTAATAAGCTAACTGCAGTTATAGCTAAGATATTAACCTTAAGTAGCTATAATTTAATACTTACTTATTATAGTTTTTATTATAAAGACTTTTAACTAATTAATTTAAGTAATATAGCTAGGACTTATAAGACTAAATTTTAGTATATATTTAATACTTTTTATAACTAATTTATAAAAATTAATAAAAAGACTTATTATAACTTATAAATTATAATTAAATTATAAAGATTAAAGTAATTAAAACTCAGTTTTAAATTTAAAAATAAAAAATTTAAAGTTAAGCTTATAGTTTTTAAATATAAGACCTTTTTTTTTCTAACTTTTTTACTTATAATAATAATTATAATAATTATATTAAATAGGTTAATAAGAAATAATTATTATTTATAAGGCTAGTAAAAAAGCTAGCTTATAATTAGTAATATAATAATATAAAAAGGGCTTTTTAAATATCTTAAATAAGAATAAAAAGAACTTAGAGATAAGAGGGTATAAAAAGTAGCTAATAAACTTAGTTATAATTATATTTATAATCGTAAAAAAGCTATAAGGGAAATAAGCGCTGGAGCTTTTAAAGGGATTATTTAATTAAGTTTTATAAAAAAGTCTATTAAGGTTAGGATTTTAAGAGAATATATATATTTAAAAAAGAGTTAGCACTTAAAGTTAAAATAAGACTAGTTTTTAATATTAAAAAAAGTTAGGTATAATTAATTAAAAGGTTATTTATTTAATATAAGACTTTTTATAAGGTTATATAATTATAAGCAGCTAATATTAACTAGTAATAATATAAATAATAGTTTTAATAGGGAAATAAAAATTATATAACTTAGTAAACTTTTTATTATATAATAATTAATATAAAAGTAAATAATAATATATTTAATAATAGTATTAATTAAAATTGTTAATATTATAATATAAATATAATTAAAGATTTTAATATTAAAAAATATAATAATTTCTTAAAGTATTTTTAAAATAATAAGTAAAAAAATTTAAAAAAAAGTATAAAATTATTTAATAAAAAAACTAATATTAAGCTTATTATATTAAGTAAATAAACATTTCTCTTATTTATGCTTTTTATTAATAATAATAATATTTATATTAAAAAATTATAATTTAGAAAAGAAATTATTTACTTAAATAGCTTTTAAATTTACTAAAAAAGCTTAATTTAAAACAGCTTATTATATTAAGAAAAATACTTTAGTATTTTAAATAAAAACCTAATAAACTTATATATAAGTAAGTATAAAAATAAATAATAAACTTAATAAAAAGTATTTTATTTATAGTAAATTATAAGTTTTAATAAAATATTCTACTTAATTTAATTTATTAAAAAGAGGTTTTTTTTTTTTTAATTTAATATTATTATAAAAAACTTAAATATTTTAAAAGCTTTAATAGTATTAATAATAATAATTTAATATTTAAGTTAATAATTTTATATATTAAAGTAATAAAATTATTTTAATTATAATTATAATAATACTATTTTTATGAATTATATTTAAAATAAATATCTTATAAAATTATTATTAAATATAAAACCCCTAGTTAAATAATTATTAAATTATTTTTAATTACTTTTATTATATATTTTTCTTACTTTAACTTAATATTATTATAAAAACATTTAACCCTTATTAAATTATTCCTAAATTATTATTAGGTACTTTTATTATATTATATAATAACCCAGAGGTTTATTAACTTTAATACTTTTTTATACTAAAAAACCTTTTTAATTTTAAGTATTAACTCTTTTCCTAAATATATATTTTTTCTAAACTTAACTATATAATCCCTTTAAATAGACATCTATTATTAATACTTATTTCCTATTTTAGTTTCTTTTATATAGCTTAAAATTATAACTAGCTTACTATACTCTTTAATTAGCTTAGTTATATATATAATTTACTTATATATATAAGCTTTTTAGCTATATTTATTAGTTTTTTAAAATATTAAGAAATATATTACCTAAGCTTTATAGTAAACCTAATATAAATTTTTTTTTTAGTAAATATAGCTTTTTTAAAAGTTATATTTATTAAGTTAAAAAAAGGCCTTATAAAAAAAAACCTTATAGCTAAAAATTAATTAATTAATTTAATTTTTAAGCTTTAATAAGTATATCTTTTAGGCTAATATTTTATTAATTTTTTATTTTAGTACTTTAAAGTTTTTAAAAAGCAGGATTTTAAGCTTAAACTTAATAGCCTTAATATTAAAATTAAAGCTATTATAATAAATTATAAGCTTAGGCTATAAGCTTATATATTAAAGAGAAGTATATATTTTAGTTATAATTATAATTAGTATTATTAATTAAAGTAGTAAAAGCTTAAATAGTTAACTTATAAGCTTAGTTTTAAATAAGTTAACTAATAAGTAAAGTCTAAGTAGCTAACTAATAAATAGCTTAATAAGTTAAAAAGTAAAAATTAATATAAAACTTATTAAACTAATAAAAAACCTTATATTTATAGCTAGTCTTATAAGGTATTTATTTTAAATAAAGTTAGTAAAGATAATAAAGTTATATAATATAGCTAAAAGGTTATTTTAATAATTTAATATATTTTATTACTTATAGCCTAGGTTTTAAATTATTATTATTAAGATTCTTATAGGATTTTAAAATACTTAAATCTCTTTATAATTATTTATAAAGTTATATTAAAAAAAAAAAAAGAATTTAAGTATTTTAAAAGCTTTAATAATATTAATAATAGCAATTTAATACTTAGGTAAATAACTTAATAACTTAAATTAATAAAATTACTTTTAATTATAGCTATAATAATACTATTTTAATTAATACTATTTAAAATAAATAGCTTATAAAACTACTATTAAGTATAAAACTCTTTACTTACCTAATAAGTAAGACTTTCTTTAATTAACTTACTTACTTAGTTATTTTTAATAAGTTATTTAAAATACTATTTAACTTATTTAAACCGAAGTAGTTTTATAAGTTAACTATTAAAATTTCTAATTAATAAAGCTAATTATAATTATAGCTAAAATAAGTACTATTAAGTATATAAACTTATAATAGAAGTTTATAACTTATATATAAAGCTAAAATATCTCTTTTTTAAATCTTAAAATAATAATAAAAAAGCTACTTTTTAAAAATATAAAAAGCTAAAAAACACAGTAATTAAAATATAAGCTTAAAAGCTAAATATAAAATCCCTAAAGATCTTATTAATTATATAATTTTTAGCTATAAGGTTTTTATTTTTAATAGCCCTTTTAAAGGCTAATAAAAGCAGCTTAAAAAAAGCTTTATTTATTAAAAAAAAAGCTTATAAAGGGCTTTAATAATAATACTAAAAATACTTTTATTATAAATTTAAAAAATAAAATAATATAGCTTATAAGCTTATAAGCCTAAGCTAAGGCTATAATTTATTATATTATAAGAGAAAAATAAAAACTAAGCTATTTATAATTATTATTTATATAAGAGAAAAAAAAGAAGATAAGTATTAAAAATAAAGGTTTATTTATAGGAATTATATAATTGAGTTTTAAAACTAGAAATAGCTATTTAAGTTGGAATTTTTAAAGAGATATATATTTAAAAAAAAAATTTTAATACTTAAAATTAAAAAAAAGCTTTTAATATAAAAAGATATTAAATTTAATAAATAAGATATTATTTATTTAAGACTTTTATATTATTATGTATAAATTTTCTTTTTTTAAAACCTAATAATAACTTTTAAAAGGGATTTAAGTAAGCTAGTAATATTTTTTAATAGTATAAATAATAGTAATTTTAAGCCTAAGTTAAGTTATTAATATATTATGTTTTATTATATTAAATAATAGCCTTAGGAAAGAGATTTTAATATATTTAATAAACTTATAATAATATTAATAATAAAGGCCTTTATATAAATTTATAGCTTAATAATAACTTAATTAATAAGGTTAACTTTAGGTAGTATTAACTTAACTAACTTAATTTAAAATAAATATATTACTTAAAAAATAATATTTAAGCTAATAAGGTTATAAACCTTTTTATTTTTATTTTTAACTAATTATGTAATTATTTAAATTAATAATTAAAACTATTAAGAAGTTTATTAAGCCTATAAGTTAAAAACTTAAGCTTTAAAAAGTAAGTATCTTAATTAATTTTTAATTAATAATACAAACTTAGATTATAGCTAAGATATTAATAATTCTCCCTTTAGTATTTCTTTTATTTTATAAGGATTTTTAACTTAGTGACTTAAGTAGGGTATTTAAAGCTTACTAAGGTAAATTTTAATATTTCTAATAGCATATTATAAATATAATTAAGGACCTTAATACCGAAGTATATAATAATCTACTAAGATAAGCTTAAAGTAATAAGCTAAAAAGTATAAAAATAAGTAAGAAACTAATTAATTAAAAGATTAAAGTTAAGCTTATTATGTTTAGCTATTAAGTCTTTTTCTTGTTTAACTTTTTTACTTATAATAATAATATTTATAATAAGGGATTATAATTATAAAAAGAAATAAGCTTATTTAAATAGCTTTAAAATTAGCTAAAAAAAAGCCTAATTTAAAAAAGCTTATTATATTAAAAGAAAAAGTATTTTTTAATACCTTAGCTAAAAACCTAATAAATTTATATATAAGTAAGTATAAGAGGTAGTTAATAAATTTAGTAAAGAGTATTATATTTATAAGAGATTATAAGTTATAATAAAAAAATCTATTAAACTTAAATTTATAAGAGAGAAATTTATTTATTTTATAAGAGAGAGTTTATATATTAAAAGTTAAGTTATAAAGTTAAAAACTTTAATATAAAAATTTTATAATTAATTAATTAAAATTATATAACCTAATAAACCCTTTATTATATAATACCTAATATAAAAGTAATTAATAGTATTTTTAATAGTAATATAAATTAGGAATTAATATATTATATTAATAAGATTACTTTTTAGCTATATTATATAACCTTATAGCTGCCTTAATTAACTTTATTTTAAATAAATAGCTTATATAACTAGCTAAAAGGCATAAAATTATCTTATTTATTTAATAAGTCTTTTTTTAATTTTCTTTTTATAACTTTTTAAGTCTTTAATTAAATTATTTTAATTACTTATTAATTAACTAATTAAGTACTTATAAGTTAACTTCTAAGCTTTTATAAATATTTAATTAATAAGCTAATTATAATTATAATAAAGATATTAACCTTAAATAGCTATAATTTAATACCTTATAGTTCTTATTATAAAGACTTTTAATTAACTAACTTAAGTAATATAGCTAGGGCTTATAAGAATAAATTTTAATATATATTTAATACTCTTTATAATTAATTTGCAGAAATTAATAAAAAGACTTATTATAAGTTATATATAATAATTAAATTTAAAAAATTAAAATAACTAAGATTAAGTTTTAAATATAAAAATAAGAAAACTAAAATTAAGCTTATAATTTTTAAATATAAATTCTTTTTTCTTATTAACTTTATTACTTATAATAATAATTATAATAATTATATTAAATTAGTTAGTAAGAAGTAATTATTATTTATTTATTTATTTATTTTATTTTCTTTATCTTAATTTAATACTATTATAAAAGAATTTAAGTATTTTAAAAGCTTTAATAATATTAATAATAGTAATTTAATACTTAGGTTAATAGCTTAATAACTTAGATTAATAGAATTACTTTTAATTATAGCTATAATAATACTACTTTAATTAACTCTATTTAAAATAAATAGCTTATAAGATTACTACTTAATATAAAACCCTCTAATAAAATTATTACCTATTAAGTAAAACTTCTTTTAACTAACTTACTTACTTAGCTATTTTTAATATACTATTTAGACTTAACTTTATTAATTAACTTATTTAAAACTAAGCCCTATAAGTTAACTATTTAAGCTTTTATTTCTAATTAATAAGGCTAATTATAATTATAGCTAAAATAAATACTATTAAATATTTAAGCTTATAGCAGAGATTTATAACTTATATATAAAGCTAAAATATCTCTTTTTTAAATCTTAAAATAATAATAAAAAAGCTACTTTCTAAGAGGTATAAAAAGCTGAAAAAAGCAGCTATTAAAATATAAGCTTAAAAGCTAAATATAAAAAGCCTTAAAAATCTTATTAATTATATAATTTTTAGCTATAAGGTTTTTCTTTTTAATAGCTTTTTTAAAAGCTAATAAAAATAGCTTAAAAAAAGCTTTATTTATTAAATAAAAAAGCTTATTAAAAGCTTTAATAATATTATTAAAAAATATTTTTATTATAAATTTAAAGAATTAAATAATATAACTTATAAGCTTATAAGCTTAAGCTAAGACTGTAATATCTTATATTATAAAAAAATAAATAAAAGAAATAAGTATTAAAAATAAAAGTTTTAAAAGAATTATATAATTAAGTTTTAAAATTAAAAATAGCTATTAAAGTTAGAGTTTTTAATAAGATATATATTAAAAAAGAGAGTTAATACTTAGAGTTAAAAAAAAAAGCTAACTTTAAATATAAAAAAAAATTAAGTTTAATTTATAAGATATTATTTAATTAAAACCTTTATATTATTATATAATATAATAAGAAGTAATTAATAATAATAAGAATAATAATATTAATTAAAGAGCTTAAAGAATATAATAATAAATAAGAAACTTATTAATATAAAAATTAAAGTTAAGCTTATAATATTTAGCTATAAAATATTTTTTTTATTTAAGCTTTTTATTTCTTATACTAATATTTATAATAAGAAATTATAATTATAAAAAGAGATATTTTTATTTAAAAAGCTTTTAAATTAGCTAAAAAAGCTTAATTTAAAAAGGCTTATTATATAAAAAAAGAAATATTTTTTAATACCTTAGTAAAAAACCTAATAAATTTATATATAAATAAATATAAAAAGTAATTAATAAATTTAATAGTAATTATTAAGTTTATAAGAAATTATAAGCTAATATAATTAATAAGTAAGCGCTATAAGTAAGTAAGTATTATACTTTTCCCTTTTATATTTAACTTTTTATTTAGTTAGATAATTATTAATAACTAATAATATTATAACTTTTAATTAAAGTTAAAGCCCTTTTAGCCCTTTAAGCTCTTTAAAATAACTTAAAACTAAGTACTTAATATATTATAAAAATATATAAAATTAATAAGAGGTAATTATATTATTAGTAAAATAATAACTAATTATAATATAATTTTATTTTAAACTTAGAAAAACTATTTAATTAAAAAGAAAGTATAATAATTTAATTTATTTTTAATTTAGATTTATACGGATTTTTTTTTAATTATATTTTATAAAAAAAAATAATTAATTCTTTACTTATAAACTATAATATATCTCCTATTAATAAGCGCTAAGCTTATAACTTTATAAAATAATAATTAAAGCTAAAAATATATTTATTTTAAAAATATAATTATTAAAAAGCTAAATATAAAAATCCTATTATTATTTATAACTAATTTAGCCTTATATAAAATATAATTATAAAGTATAATATTTAATTAAATAATATATAAAACTTTAAATAAACTAGCTTTATAATAGGCCTTATAATATTAAAAGAAATAATTATTATAGGT
>JAOQAZ010000065.1:0-13738 GCA_027945595.1 Fusarium torreyae
ATATATTATTATATATACTATTAATACTATACTAAGTAATTATTAATACTTTTATTTAAATTTTCCTTAAAATTAAAAAAGCTATTTAATCTTATTTAAATATTATAAACTAAGAGATTATTATTTATTATATTAATATTTATTCTTATTTATATTATTAATATATTACTATTAAAACTTACTTTTTAAAATAATTTTATTTATTTTTTAATAAGATTAATAAAAACCTTACTTAGCTTACCCTTTTATATATATATTATAATTTCTTTTATTTTTTTTTACTTTTATTTAATATTACTATAAAGAGATTTAAATATCTTAAAAGCTTTAATAATATTAATAATAATAACTTAATACTTAGGTTAATAGCTTAGGAACTTAAATTAATAAAGTTACTTTTAATTATAGCTATAATAATACTGCCCCCTATTAAAACTATTATTTATATTATTACTAGGTAGTATTAGTTACTTGTAGTTATATAACCCTATAAAAAATCTTATATTAAATAAGCAACCTTTTAATTAATTAAACCTAACTTTTCTTAATACTAAAAGGCACTAACTCTTTCTTAAATATATATATCCTTTTAAACTACTTTATAAAACTTAGTTAAATAATCCCTTTAAAAGCTTTAGTGCTTATTTCCCTTATAGCTTTTTTGCGATTATAAATATAATTATAACTAAATTTATTAGCTACTTTTTATATTTTTTTATCTCTAGGTTTTTTTTATTTTCTTTTAAAATATTTAAAAAGCCCTTTTTTATATTATTACACTACTAATTATAAGCTAGCTTTTTTACTAATCTTATAAGTAATAATTATTTCTTATTAATATACTTAATATAATTATAATTTTTTTTTTTGCCTTAATTTAGTATTACTATAAAGGGAATTAAATATCCTAAAAGCTTTAATAATATTAATAATAATAACTTAATACTTAGGTTAATAGCTTAGTAACTTAGATTAATAAAGTTACTTCTAATTATAGCTGTAATAATACTGCCTTAACTAACTCTATTTAAAATAAATAGCTTATAAGACTACTGCCAGGTATAAAACTCTTTACCTACCTATTAGGTAAGACTTTCTTTAACTAACTTACCTACCTAGCTATCTTTAGTAAGTTATTTAAACTTAATTATTAGTTAACTTATTTAAAACTAAGCCTATAAATTAACTATTTAAGCTTTTATTTTTAATTAATAAGGCTAACTATAATTATAGCTAAAATAAATACTACTATTAAATATATAAGCTTAAAATAGAGGTTTATAGCTTATATATAAGGGTAAGATATTTCTCTTTTAAATCTCGAAAGAGTAATAAAAAAGCTATTTTTTAAGAGGCATAAAAAGCTGAAAAAAGCAGCTATTAAAATATAAGCTTAAAAGCTAGATATAAAAAGCCCTAAAGATCTTATTAACTATATAATTTTTCGCTATAAAGTTTTTCTTCTTAATAGCCTTTTTAAAAGCTAATAAAAGTAGCTTAAAAAGGAGCTTTATTTATTAAAAAGAAAGCTTATAAGGGGCTTTAATAATAATACTAAGAATGCCTTTATTATTAATTTAAAGGATTAAATAACATAGCTTATAAGCCTATAAGCTTAAGCTAAGGTTATAATTTCTTATGCTATAAGGAAAAAGTAATTTAGAGGGATTATATAGTTAAGTTCTGGGACTAAAAATAGCTATTAAGGTTAGAGTTTCCAGAGGGATATATATTTTAGAAGAAAAGAGTTAGTACTTAAATTTAAGAAGAAGCTTTTAGTATAAAAAGATATTAAGTTTAACTAATAAGATATTATTTAATTAAGACTTTTATATTATTATATAATATAATAAAAAGTAACTAGTAGTAATAAAAATAGTAATATTAACTAAAGAATATAATTATTATAGTTATTATTATAAATAAAAAAGTTAATTAAAAGAAAGATTTTATATTTAAAAATTATAAATTTAATTTTAATTTTCTTATTTTTAAATTTAAAACCTAATTTTAGCTATTTTAACTTTTTTAATTTAATTATAATATATAGCTTATAATAAGTCTTTTTTTTTAATTTTTATAAATTAATTATAAAAGGTATTAAATATATATTAAAATTTAATTTTATAAGCCCTAGCTATATTACCTAAGTTAGTTAATTAAAAGTCTTTATAATAGGAATTATAAGTAAGTATTAAATTATAACTACTTAAAGTTAATATCTTAGTTATAACTATAATTAATATATTAATTAAATAAAGTAGCTTAAAGCTTAGAGGTTAATTTATAAGTAGTATATTACTTTTATTTTATTTTATAAGTAAGTATTTACTTATAAAGTAATAGCTTAGCTAGTTAGTTTATAAGTAATTAAAATAATTTAATTAGAGACTTAAAAGATTATAAAAAGAAAGTTAGAAAAAGACTTATTAAATAAGTAAGTAAAGGGATTTTATATTTTTTAGCTAGTTATATAAGCTATTTATTTAAAATAAAGTTACTTAAAGTAGCTATAAGGTTATATAATATAACTAAAAGGTAACCTAATTAATATAATATATTAATAACTTAACCTAGGCTTAAAGTTACTATTATTTATATTATTAAAAGATATTATTAGCTTATTTAAATTCCTTTTAAAGGTTATTACTAGGTTCTTTTAAGAAAAAAAAATAATAATAATACTACTTTAATTAACTTTATTTAAAGTAAATAGCTTATAAGACTACTATTAGGTATAAAATTCTTTATTTACTTATAAAATAAGACTTCTTTTAATTAACTTACTTATTTAGCTATTTTTAATAAGTTATTTAAACTTAATTATTAATTAACTTATTTAAAACTAAGTAACCCTATAAGTTAATTATTTAAGTTTTTAATTAATAAGGCTAATTATAATTACAGCTAAAATAAATACTATTATTAAGTATATAAGCCTATAGCAGAGATTTATAGCTTACATATAAGGCTAAGATATTTCTCTTTTAAAACTTAAAATAGTAATAAAAAAGCTATTTTTTAAAAAGTATAAAAAGCTAAAAAAAGCAGTTATTAAAATATAATATTAAAAGCTATATATAAAAAGCCCTAAAAATCTTATTAATTATATAATTTTTAATTATAAAGTTTTTCTTTTTAATAGCTTTTTTAAAAGCTAATAAAAATAGCTTAAAAAAAACTTATAAAATACTTTAATAATAATATTAAAAATGCCTTTATTATAAATCTAAAGAATTCTTATTAAATAATATAACTTATAAGCTTATAAGCTTAAGTTAAGGCTATGTTTTCTTATATTATTAAAAAAAAATTAGGAAATAAGTATTAAAAACAGAGGTTTATTCAGAGGGATTATATAATAAGGCTTTATATAAATAACTATTAAAGTTAGAATTTTATTTAAAGAGATATATTTAAAAAAAAAGAGAGTTAATACCTTTTAATATAAAAAGATATTAAATTTAACTAATAAGATATTACTTAATTAAAACTTTTATATTTTTATAATAATTTTTTTTAATTATAATTAAATTTTATTATTATATAAACTTATTTTATAATTAAAATTTTTTTTTCTTAGTAATATAAATAATAAATAGTATTTAAATATTAAATAAGAAATATCTTATAAAGTAAAAAAATCTTTTTTCTTTTTAATATTTTAGGCCTAATAATTTAGTTTAATAATCTATTTAACCCAATTTAATTACTTTTTTATAAGTTATAAATTTAATTTCTATTATAATTAAGTAGGCTTAGTAGTATTAATAGTAATATTAATAAGTAATTATAAAAATAAGGGCTAAGTATAAAGCCTTAGCGCTTAGTTAATTATAACCTTTTAATATAAAAAGTATATAATATAATAGTTAGAAGCACTTACTTATAAAGCCTCCCTTTTAGCTTATAAAGTTAAAAGTTTAATTCCTAGTTATTATATCCCTTTTTAAAGAGTTAGGAATTAATATAACCTCTAGTAGGATTTAAATTTGCGACCTTTATATAATTACCTATAAGAGCCCTGAACTCTTAACTACTAAGCCTTAGAGGGCTATATTATTATATAATATAATAAAAAGTAACTAATAGTAATAAAAATAATAATATTAACTAAAAATATATATATTATTATATAAAAATAAATACCTTCTTATATTATTAATTTACTTTCTTACTATTTTTTATAATCCTACTTATTATAAGCTAATAAAAAAAAAAGTAAATAGCTTAAAAATTTACTTATAAAGTTTATTATTATTATAAATTAAAATATTATAAGAAAAAAAGCTAATCTTTTATATTATAATATATTATATTAATTAAGGCCTAATTTACTATAATATTATATAAGTTATTTCTTATAATTATTAAGTTAATAATAAAGCTAAAAGTAAAAAAAATAAAAAAAAAAATAAAAAGGAAAATAATAATAATAATTTTATTTTTATTTTTATTTTTATATTTATAATTTTAATTATAGCCCCTTATATATTAATTAATCCCCACGGATATAATAGTCCTAATAAATATAATAGCTTTAATAAGTAAAATCTCCTCTTTGCTATTTAAATCATTATTAATAAATTTATATTATTTATTAATATTTAATAGTATATAAGTTTAGCCCTGTTTTTTTATCTTTAGTAATTTATAAATTTTTTATTTTATATATTTTAATATATTATATATATACCTTTTAAGTAGTTTTTATTCTTTATTAAGTAAGTTAATAATAACTTACCTTAGTTTTTTATTTTACTTATAGTTTAAATTAATATTAAATTACTATTTTCTTTTTAATCTTTTTAGTTCTTTAATATAATTACTTATTTACTTATCTAATATATATTTATTATTTCTTTAAGTTAGTTATTTTTATTTTTTTAATTTTTTTTATAACTTTATAATACCTCTTAATTAATACTTATATATTTTTTAAATAGTATTTTAGTTCTTATTTATTATATTCTACTAGCTTAATTTCTTATTTAATTAAATAAAATACTTTATTTTTATTTTATTTTTATTACTTTCCTAGCTTTTAATTTATAATTTAAATAATAAGATATAAAATATATTATAAACTTACTTTTATAGCTTTAAAAGTTATATTTTATTTATTTATTTCTAACTTAGTTTAATATTATAGCTTAAATAAATCTTAAAATAAGTTTTTTATTCTTAGATTATTAATTTTATTTAAATATACTAATATATTAGCTATTTTTATACTTTTATAAAGTATATCTTATATTATAATATTTAAATTAGGCTTTTATTACTTTTAATTACCACTTTTAAATAGTGGCTTTTATATAGCTAAAAGCTTTAATATACTTATATATCTCTTAGATTTCTATTTTTATTTTTAAAAGTATATATTTATAATATTTAAAGTAATACTTATAAAGAGATTTTATTAGGGAAACTTAAACTATAAGTTATTTATTATTATTTATTATTATTTATTATTATTATATATAAATATAAGTTTTATAAACTAAGCTACTTATCTCTTTAAAAAGCTTTTAATATAAGCTTATAAATACTTTTTTAATAATTAATATATTTTCTTTATTTAATTATTTATTTATAAATAATATATAATAAAAATTTAATAATATATTATATAATTATATATTATATCTCTTTAGACTTTTACATATAATTAATTTATTTTTATTATTAATAATTTCTTTAAAATATTAAATTTATATTTAATATAATATATATATATATTATTATTTAATTCTATTATTATATAAACCTATTTTATAGCTAAAACTTTTTTTTTCTTAGTAATATAAATTATAAGTAGCACTTAAATATTAAATAAAAAATACCTTATAAGGCAGAAAACCCTTTTTTCTTTAATACTTTAAGCTTAATAACTTAACTTAATAATTTAATTAATTTAATTTAGTCTATTTTTTATAAGTAATAAGTTTAATATTTAATTAGCTATAACTTTTTTATATAAAAAGGGTTTATAAGATAAGAATTAAAAGCACTTACTTATAGAGCCTTTTTTTTAGCTTATAAGGTTAAAAGTTTAATTTCTAATTATAATATTACTTTTTAAAGAGTTAGAAATTAATAGGCCTTTAATAGAATTTAAATTTATAACTTTTATATAGTTACTAATAAGAGCCCTAAGCTCTTGACTATTAAGCCTTAAAGGCTAATATATATATATAATATTTATTATTAAATTACTATTAATTACTTTTATTATATTATATAATAACCTAGAGGTCTTTTAATTTTATTACTTTTTTTATATTAAAAGTTAAAAAAATTTAACTTTAGATATTAACTTTTTCTTTTTTAAACTAATTTTTTTTTATAAAACTTAACTATATAATCTCTTTAACTTATATCTCTTAATTAGCCTAGTTATATATATAATTTACTTATATATATAAGCTTTTTAGTTATATTTATTAATCTTTTAAAATATAAAGAAATATATTACTTAAGCCTTATAATAAGCCTTATATAAGCTTTTCTTTTAATAAGTATAGCTTTTTTATTAGCTATATTTATTAGGTTAGAAAAAAGCCTAGTAAAAAAAAACTTAAAGCTAAAAATTAAATAATTAATTTAATTTTTAAGCCTTAATAAGTATTTTTTTTTAAGCTAATATCTTATTAGCTTTTTATTTTAATACTAGTATTAAGGTTTTTAAAAGGCAGGACTTTTAGCTTAGACTTTATAGCTTTAATATTAAAATTAAGGCTTTTATAATAAGTTATAAGCTTAGGCTATAAGCTTATATATTAAAGAGAAGTATATATTTTAGCTATAATTATAATTAATATTATTAATTAAAAAAGTAAACCCTTAAATTATTTACTTATAACTTAGTAAGTTAAAAAATAGAAATTAAAAAAAAACTTATTAAACTAGTAGAAAGATTTTATATTTATAGCTAGTTTTATAAAATATTTATTTTAAATAAAGTAACTTAAGATAATAAGGTTATAATATAATATAGCTAAAAAGTAATCTTATTAATTTAATAAAATATAATACTTATAGCTTAGGTTTTAAGTTATTACTATTAAGACTCTTATAAGATTTTAAAATACTTAAATCTCCTTATAGTTAGTTACTAAGTTATATAAAAAAAAAACTTATATAATATAATAACTAGCCTTATAGCTTTTAATATTTTTTTTATTTTAATAATAAGTATAAACTTTATTATCTTATATATAATTACTAAAAAAGTACTATATATATTATTATCTTATTAAGTATTTTATAATAACCTTATAATAAAGTTTAAAACAATTTCTTAAAAAAATATAATAGTAATAATAGGAATTATAAGTAAGTAAAAAGTTTATAATTTAATACTTATAAGCCTTAATAAATTTAAAACTTTAATATAGCTTTATATATTAATAGCTATTTCCTCTAATTAAACTTTTTTCTTATTAAATCTAAAATCTTTTAAAGCTTTATATAACTTACCTTTAAGTTATTATAATATCTCTAGAAAAATCTTTATTTATAAAATACTCTTATTTAAAATTATAATTATATTTTTAAACTAAAGTATTTATTTACTTATTTATTATTTCTTATATTTATTAATTATTATTTAATAAATTTTCTTTTAATTATATTAATTTTTAACTTATAGCTCTTATATTAATATCTTAACTTTTATAAAAAGTCTAATAATATATATTTCTTTACTTTTTTTAAGCTTTTTTATAGTTTAATATAAGATATAATACTTTAAAATAATAACTCTAGCTTTTACTTAATTTTTATACTTTTAGCTTAAAAATAGCTTTTATAAAGCTTTTTATATAATAATAATTTCCTTTTTTCTTACTTATTATTTTTAGTAAGTATAGTAATAATTTATATATTTTATATTTAATTAAAGTAGCTTAAGGGTTACTACTTAAGGAAAAAAGATAATTTTTTTTACCTAACTTTATTACTTAAATATAAGCTCTTATAATTTTAACTTTAACTTTTAAATTAATAATATTTCTTTATAAAATTTCTAGTAATTATACTTATAATATTAATATCTCTTTAAAGTAAGTATAATATTTTTATAAGAGATTTCTTTAATTATATAATTTAGTTTTTTTAATTAGTTATTTATAAGATTTTTAGCTCTTAGTGTATATTTTATTTTAAAGTTAAATATTAATAATTTATAAACTTATTAAATAAGCCTTTTAGAAAAGTCTTATACTAAAGTATTTATTATAGTCCTAGAAATAAAGTAAAAAATAAAGATTAAAAACCTTTTTAAGAGTTTTATTAAATAGTAATTTTAATACTTTAAGCTTTAAATAATAGCTAATAATTTTTATTATTTTATATTTTATTATTATCTTATATTAATTAGCTCTTTTAATTAATAAGTAATAAGTTCTTATTATATTCTTAATAATTATATTATAATACTTAAAATTACTTTTATAAATATATTTACTTTAATTCTTATAAATAGGGTTAAATCCTAATAGTAAAAATAATTATTAAATAAAAAGCCTTTTTTAGGCTTTAAAATATAGCTTTTATTTTTCTTAATTACTTAAATTTTATAATTTAAACTTATTTTAACTGCTTTTTAATATAGCTATTAAGGGTTTAATCTCTAGTTAAATTAATATTATATTATTATTAGTTATATTTATTATATTATATAATAACCCAGAGGTTTATTAACTTTAATTTCTTTTTATATTAAAAGTTAAACCTTTTTAACTTTAAATACTAATTTTTTCTTAAATAAATATTTTTTCTAACTTAATTATATAATCCCTTTAAATTATACCCTTTAGTTAGCCTAATTATATATAATTTACTTATATATATAAGCTTTTTATTTATATTTATTAGTAAGAGTTTTCTAAGGTATTAAGAAATATATTGTTTAAGCCTTATTATAAGCCTTATATAAGCTTTTTTTTTAATAAATATAACTCTTTTAAAAGCTATATTTATAAAGTTAGAAAAAGGCCTAATAAAAAAAACTTTACAACTAAAATTTAATTAATTAATTTAATTTTTATACTTTAATAAGTAAATCTTTTTAGGTACTATTTTATTAGCCTCTTATTTTAATATATTAAAGTTTTTAAAAAGTAAAATTTTTAACTTAAACTTAATAGTTTTAATATTAAAATTAAGGCCTTTATAATAAGTTATAAACTTAGACTATAAGTTTATATATTAAATATATATTTTAGCTATAATTATAATTAATATTATTAATTAAAAACTTAAATAGTTAAGTTATAAGCTTAGTTTTCCTTTATTAAAACTATTATTTATATTATTACTAATTAGTATTAGCTGCTATATTATAGTTATATAGCCCTATAGAGAATCTTATTTTAAATAAGTAACTTTTTAATTAATTAAACCTAACTTTTTTTAATATTAAAAAGTGCTAACTCTTTTTTAAATATATATATTTTCTTAATAAAATTCTAACCTTAATAGACTTTTTTATAAAACTAAATTAAATAATCCCTTTAAAATACTTATAGCTTTTTTATAATTATAAATAAATATAGTTATAATAAAGTCTATTAGCTACTTTTTATACTCTTTTATCTCTAAGTTTTTTTTTATTCTCTTTTAAGGAATTTAAAAAGCCCTTTTTTATATTATTATATTATTAATTATAAGCTAGTTTCTTACTAGCCTTATAAGTAATAATTACTTCTTATTAACCCACTTAATATAAAATTATAATTATTATTATAAGTAAAAAGGTTAATAAGAAAAAAAATCTTATATTTAAAAATTATAAATTTAATTTTAGTTTTTTTATTTTTAAATTTAAAACCTAATTTTAATTACTTTTATTTTTTTAGTATAATTATAATATATAGCTTATAATAAGTCTTTTTATTAATTTCTATAAATTAATTATAAAAGGTATTAAGTATTTACTTAAACTTAGTCCTATAAGCCCTAGCTATATTACCTAAGTTAGTTAATTAAAGGTCTTTATAATAGGGACTATAAAGTATTAAATTATAACTACTTAAGGTTAATATCTTAGCTATAATTATAATAAGCTTATTAATTAAATACTTAAAAAGTTATAAAAAAAAAGTTAAAAAAAAACTTATTAAATATATTAAAAGACTTTATACTTTTTAGCTAGTTATATAAGCTGTTTATTTAAAATAAAGTTAGTTAAGGCAGCTATAAAGTTATATAATATAGCTAAAAAGTAATCTTATTAATATAATATATTAATAACTTAACCTAGGCTTAAGGTTACTATTATTTACACTACTAAAAGATATTATTAGCTTATTTAAATTCTGTTTAAAGATTATTATTAGGTTTTTAAAAAAAAAAAAAAAAAATAAGCTTAGTTTTAAATAAGTTAATTAATAAGTAATAAGTTTAAATAGCTAACTAATAAGTAATTTTATAACTTAGTAAGTTAAAAAATTAAAATTAAAAAAAGAAATTACTAAGTTAGTAAAAAATCCTAATATTTATAGCTAGTCTTATAATATATTTATTTTAAATAAAGTTAATTAAAATAATAAAGTTATATAATATAATTAAAAAATAATATTATTAATTTAATATATTATAGTATTTATAGCTTAGGTTTTAAATTATTACTTTTAAGACTTTTATATAACTTTAAGATACTTAAATCTTTTTATTATTATTTACTAAGTTATATTAAAAGGATTTTTCTTTTAGTATTTTAAAATACCTAAGTACTTAATTATAACTTTTTTAAAAAACTATAAAAGCTTAGAAAAAGTTATATTTACTTATAAGTCTTTAAAGCCTTTTAACTTTAAATAGCTTTAATCTTAAATTAATTTCTTTTTAATTTTTTTTTGGGGTAATAATTTATATATTTAAGAAATTTAATTTATATTTATAAAATTTATATTTAAACTTTAAAATAAAAAGTTATATAATATAAAGCTTTTAAAAAATCTTTTTTAAATCTGAAATATATAAATCTATTATTTTTAAAAAAACTAATATAATAAATATATAAATAATATAATAAGTATTTAATAAGTTAGCTAGGGCATAATAAATAAATACCTAAGATATAATTAAAATATTAATTAAGCTAAAAGGTATAATAGTTAACTTAAAAAAATATATTTAATATAAAAAGCACTTTCTTAATAATTTAACTTTTTAATATTAAATTTTCTTTTTTAATATAACCTAGTAAATAATTATAAAAAGATTTAAATATTTTAAAGTTTTATAAAAGTCTTAATAATAATAATTTAAAACCTAAGCTATATGTAATATAAAATATTAAATTAATAAAGTTACTTTTTAGCTATATTATATAACTTAATTATTTTAATTAACTTTATTTAAAATAAATACCTTATAAGATTAGCTATAAATATAAGGTTTTTTTATTAATTTAATAAGTTTTTTTTTAATATTTATTTTTTAACTTACTAAGTTATAAAATTACTTATTAATTAACTTATTTAAAACAAAAGTTATAAGTTAACTATTTAGGCCTTTAACTAATAATACTAATTATAATTATAGCTAAAATATATATCTAATATATAAGCTTATAGCCTAAGCTTATAGCTTATTATAAAGGCTTTAATTTTAATATTAAAGCTATTAAGTTTAAATTAAAAATTATGCCTTTGAAAAACCTTAAGGTATTTAAGTAAAAAACTAATAAGATATTAGCTTAAAAGATATACTTATTAAAGCTTAAAAATTAAATTAATTAATTAATTTTTAGCTATAAGGTTTTTTTTTTATTAGGCCTCTTTTTAACTAAATAAATATAGCTTTTAAAAGAGCTATACCTACTAAAAGAAAAGCTTATATAAGGCTTATTATAAGGCTTAAGTGATATATTTCTTAATACTTTAAAAAGCTAGTAAATATAGCTATTAAATTAAAAGAATATTTTTTTTTTAATAATTACTTTTATAGAAATCTTAGTATTTATTTTTATAATAACCTTATAAAAAAGTATTTTAATTAATATTTATAATAATACTTTTTAAACTTAATAATAATTTTAAAGAAATTATATCTCTCTTAAAGACTTAATAGTTAAGAGCTTAGGGCCCTTATAAGTAATTATATAAAAGTTATAAATTAAAATTCTATTAAAAGGTATATTAATTTCTAACTCTTTAAAAAAAAATTTATAACTAGGAATTAAACCTTTAACCTTATAAGCTAAAAAAAAAGCTTTATAAATAAATACCTTTAATTATTATATTATATACTTTTTTTATATAAGAAAATTATAGCTAATTAAGAGCTAAGACCTTATATTTAACTCTTACTTTTATAATTACTTATTAATATTACTATTAATACTATTAAGCTTAATTAACTATACTATAAATTAAACTTATAACTAATAGAAAATAAAATAAATTTAGCTATTTAAATTATTAAATTAGGTTATTTAGCTTAAAATATTAAGAAAAAAAGGTTTTTCTGCCTTATAATATATTTTCTATTTAATTTCTAAATACTACTTATTATTTATATTACTAAGAAATAAAATAAGTTATAGCTATAAAATAAGTTTATAAAATAATAAAATTTAATTATTAAAAAAAAAGAAATTATATTTAGGCCTTTTAATTAAGTTCTTATTTTAATAAGTACTTATTATTACTTTTATAATAAGCCCTTTTTATTTATTAAGAAAAATATTAAGTAATTAAAATTCTTTTCTTATTATAACTTATCTTAAAAGCCTTTAAGCTTTAGTATTATATAATCTATTACTAGCTTTAGTCTTAACTTATAAAATTAATTTATATTAATTTAAGTAATTTTAACTTTTATATTTAAAAGAATTTTAATTTTCTTTTTAATTACTTTATAAATAATAAGCACTTATATTAAATCTTTTTTTAAACCTAATAATAACTTTTAATATAATATTTATTTCCTATTAAAACTATTATTTATATTACTACTAATTAGTATTAGCTGCTATAATATAATTATATAACCCTATAAAGGATTTAATAATAAATAAATAACCTTCTAATTAATTAAACTTAACTTCTTTTAATACTAAAAGTTTTAATATAGCTTTAAGTGCTAACTCTTATTTATAAAATATATATATTCTCTTAAAATTCTAATCTTAATAGACTTTTTTAAACTTAATTAAATAATTCTTTTAAAATACTTATAAGTTCTTTATATTTATAATTATAATTATAATTAAATATATTAGCTACTTTTTATACTTTTTTATCTCTAAGTTTTTTTTATTCTTTTTTAAAATATTTAAAAAGCCTTTTTTATTTTTTATTATATTATTAATTATAAGTAATTTTTTTTTTAGCCTTATAAGTAATAATTACTTCTTATTAACTTATTTAGTATAACTATTATAATTATTATTATAAATGAAAAAGTTAATAAAAAAAAACCTTATATTTAAAAATTATAAGCTGAATTTTAATTTTTTTATTTTAAATTTAAAACTTAATATAAGCTATTTTAATCTCTTTAATTTAATTATAATATAAAGCTTATATTAGGTTTTTCTACTAGTTTTTATAAATTAATTATAAAAAATATTAAATATATACTAAAATTTAATTTTATAAGCCCTAGCTATATTACCCAAGTTAATTAGTTAAAGGTGTTTATAATAAGAACTATAAGGTATTAAATTATAGCTACTTAAGGTTAATATCTTAGCTATAATTATAATGAGCTTATTAATTAAATA
>JAOQAZ010000066.1:0-12637 GCA_027945595.1 Fusarium torreyae
AAATAAATAAATAAATAAAGAGATAATTAAATAATTATATAATATATATTTTATTAAACTATAAAATTATTTTATTATTTATTTAAACTTCTTAGATTTATTTAGTATTTTTAGATTTTTTTTTTATTTTTTATTAGTTTATTAGTAAGTTTATTTTTATTATAATAATAAGATATTAATTACCTATAATAATAATTTTTATTATTATATTATTATAGAGTTTATATTTTTTTATTAATAAAGATACTAAAATAAAAACCCGTAAGTAAATTATTTATTATTATCCCTTTTTTGCTATTTTATAGTATTATTACCGGCTAGTTATTATTACTAATTAGTAAATTATTTTAGGACCCCTAAGATACCTAAAATATAATACCTGCTTTTTTTTTAATATTTTTTTACTAAGTTAAGTAGTTTTATTTATTTTTAAGGATTTTAAAGTTCTTATTATAATTTAATAGAATTTATTTATAAAAACTATTTAATTAAATAGTTAAGTTATAAATAAATTTTATAATAAAGCCTTTTAAGGTCTTTAATAGGCTCGAGATTATTTTAATTACTAGGCTATTTTTATAAAATATTAAATTCCTATTAATCTAGAGGATATTAAGCCCTTAGATAGGTAAATTATTAAGTCTAAAGGGTTTAATAAGTATAATTAATATAATAAGCTTTAGATTATTTTTAATTTTTTTAAGAAGGGTTAATTATATAGCTAAGGAGGAGTTTATTATAACTTTTAAGGCTATAACCTTATTATAAAGATTTATATTATAGCTAATAATCCTAATAGTTAGATATCCTAATTATTATTTACTATATATAAATTCTATTAGTAGTATATTTAAGATATTATTGCCAAGGGGGAGAAAAAAAACTAAGATTTTAAGTATAATATTATATTTAAAGATTTATTATAGGCTAATAGGTTAGGGGCTAGTTATTAAGCCTTATATATAATAAAAGTGAGATATATTATAGTATTGCGTTACCTCTGAGAGGTTAAAAATAAAAGTATTATTTTTTTAAATCTTAGCTACTTATTAGTTATAAATAACTTTTTGCTAATAGATAAAAAAGATAAAAAGAATAAAAAAATCTATAATTTTAATTTTAAGCGCGGCTTATATTTTTTAAATTATTACTTTATTAATATAATAATAGATTTTCTTTATTTTTTATTTTTTACTTAGGGCTACTAATTAGTTTACTTATTATAATTAATTTTAGGGTATAATATAAAAGTATCTAATTAGATAATAATATATACCTAATATAGTATTAAATAAGTTAGTTTATTTAGCTTATAAGGAAGTAAATATAAAATAAGTATTATTTTATTTACTGCTTTTAATTTATTTCTTATTTCTATATTTATAAAACCAAGAGCTTACGCTATTATTATATTTAGATAATTAAATAGTTATACTAATTTATTAAGATTAATACTTTTAAAATTACTTTTTATAACTTAATAAAAGCTTATATTAATATTATAAACTAATAAAAGCTTATATTAATATTATAATTTTATAGGAGCTTATATTAATATTATATTTAAATAATTAAATAGTTTTACTAACTTATTAAGATTTAAGCTTTTAAAGTGACTTTTTATATTTTTATAAGTACTAACTTATAAAACTATTATTTTAAAAGTTACTTTTTATATTATTATAAAAGCTAGCTATTATATAATAAGTAGCAAAAAAGAAACTATATTATAATAAATAAGTAATAAAAAGTATTATAAATACTATTAACTATTTAATTTATTTATCCTAAGCTTATATTTCTTTCTTTTAGCTTAAAAAGCTAGGTAAATATATATTTTAATAGCTAATTAATAAAAATAAAATAAGTATTAAAACGCTAAGTATTATTTAATTAGCTAGTTATCTTACTAGTAAGCTACTTAAGGCTTTAATTAAATAAGCTAATATAACTTAAAATTTAAAGAGGGCATATAGAAATGTTTTTTTTAAATTAAATATTATAAGACCTAAGGGTATTTATAACCTTAGGGTTAAATAGGAAAATTAGGTTAGAAATAATTAGAGAGGTAATATAGTTTAAATAGGTAGATTTAGCTATATATAAGATAGGTAATAATTAGTTTTAATTATAGTTTTTTTTATAGCTATAAGCTACTAACTAGATAATTAAATAACCTCTCTTATTTATATATAACTTACTTATATTAATTAGCCCTAGATATCTTATAAGTAGGCGAAATATAATATATCTAGCCTTATTATAAATACTAAGCTTAAGCTTATTATTTTTAGAGATCTAATAATATTTAGTATTTAGGATATTTAGCTTTATTAAAATTACTTATTTTTAAAACCTTTTAATAAAAAGGAATTTATTTCTTTTTTTAGTTTTATAAGGAGTTAAGATATTATTAAGGTATAGCACCTAATTATAAAATAAGTAATTAGATAGTTATATAGGTGCTATTACCTACTTATTAATAAAAAGGCTTTTAAAATTATAAATAGTTTTGGCCTAATTCTTATTAATACCCCGGAGTTAATAATAAAATTAAATAAGGAAATAAAGAGATATTATATTATATTTCTAATTTTTATATTATTAGGAAATAAGTATTTAATAAAAGTTAAAATTAAAGTTAAGATTATTATTTATAAGATATTCTTAAAATATAAGAATAGCCTAAGTAAAATAATTTATTTAATTATTTTATACTATATTAAAATAATAAAATTTCTTTTTTTTTATATTAAAGAAAAAAATAGTTATATATTATATTTTAGGGGTAAAATAGTAAATAAATCTAATTAGGAAAGACTTATTATTTATAGCTTGCCGAAATTTAAAGGGGCTTATTTAGCTTATATTAATAGTATAGTTAACTTTATTATACTTATTAGGAAGAAAAAGTATTTTTTTATTACTTTAGTTCTTATTAGACTTAATTTATATATTAATAATATTAAGTAAATTTAGGGCAGCTAAGATAATATAATTAAGATTATTTATTACTATATATAAAAGGTTATAAAAATTAAAATTAGTAAGTAATTCCCTGGTTTTAATAAACTTAAAGTATTTTTATAAATTTATATAATATATATTTTAACTAATTTTTATACTAGTATTATAATAATAGAGATACTTAATATTTTTAACTTTTTATATAATATTTTTTTTTATATTTTATATAAATAATCTAATTAGATAGTTTTTATTTTAATAGAATTAATTAAGGTATAGTTAAATTAGAGTGGGTTACTTTAGGTAAATCTTATTAAGGTTATTATAAATTCCCTGAGTTAGTTAAACAAAAGGATACTTATTATATTTCTTAGATATTTTTCCCAAATAAAAAGAAAGATCTTAATTATTATGCGTAAATTAATATATATACTTTGCGGTTATTTTATAATTAGCCGCGCTAATAAAGGTAGATTAGATAGAGGTATTAGGTGGCTAGTAATAAGGTGTAAAATAGGTATTTTTTAACGAAGATATTTTAGAGAAGGTTAGTTAGTTACTAAGGTAAATAATTAGGTAGAATAGCTAGAGGCATACTTATATTAATAAATAATTATAGAGATATTTATAACCTAATATATTAAGGGTATATACTAGAGGGGTTTTTAATCTAAAAGACTAAAAGGCAGGAAGGGTTAAGTATTATATAATATAAAAATAACTAAGAGTTTAAATTAAAAGAGAGAATATATAGCGAGATATATAATTTTATAACAGCTAGTAATTTATAAGTCTATAATAAGTATAATATATTAAGGGTTATTTAAAGAATAAAGGTATTTAGATTAGTATAAATAAGACCTAAGAATTAAATATAAGCGCAGTATTTAATAATTAGTATTATTTATCTAATAATAAGTAGGTATATAATTAAATAGTTTAGCTAGTAAGTTATTATATTAATTATAAAATATATAAACTAGGCTTGCTTTTATTATTTTTAGAAGGATATTAATTATTAGATAATTATTAGGCTATTTAAAAATAAAAAAATAAAAGATATTATAATACTATTATAAGCTAGAGAATCTAAATATTAGCTAGATTATCTTATTATAAAGAAAATAGTAAGGTATAAAATATAAGGTATAATATACTAGGAGCTTAGTATTTTAGGTAAGTAATTAAAAAGGGAATAATTTATAAAGGCACTAAGAATTAAAGAGTGCTAATATTAAAGTTATAGCTATATAATTAAATAACTAAGTATAAGATAACTTACCTTATAGCAAAGCTAAGAGTATAGATTTTATTTAGGTTATTATAATTTAATCTATTAGTTAAGCTAGTTCTTAAAAAGGTAATAATAATAATAGATTAGAATATAATTAAATTTATAAGAGAACTTACTTAATTAAAGCCTTTTATAAAGGATTAGAAAAATAAAGTCTTTTAGGTTTTTTTTAATATATAATAGTAAACTTATAATTTTAGGCTGGAGTTATAAATAAGGGAGAAATAAGAAAAGGCTTTATAAAGTATTAAAACAAGGGAAATATATATTTATATATTAGAAATACTTAATTAGATAATCCTAATACTAAGATTATAAATAGGTCCTTAAATAAGTATATAAGATTATTTTTCTTAGTCGCAAATAAATAAAATATTTAAGGTAAATATTATACCTAAGGTAATATAATAAAAATAAAGGTTAGAAATAGAGATAAGGACTTAATATCTATAGGGGATTAAATAGCTTATAAATAAAAGAAAAAAGGCAGGATTTTTAATTAGAGTAAAAAGGTTAGAAGTATAATATTAAAGAATTTATAAGAGAAAGGAAAGCTTACCATAAAAAATCCTAACTATAGGATTTAACCTATAATATTTTATAATAAATTATTATTAACCTTAGCTCTCTTAGCTATAAATTCCTTTTTTCTCTTTTTATTTTTTTCCTTTTTTTTTTCTTTCTTTTTTAATTTATATTATCTCTATTAATTATCTTACCTACCTCTTATTTTTAAACTTTAAACCCTCCTAGCTATAATATTAACTAAAATAAATATAAGAATTATATAATTTAATAATTAAGACTAACTGGAATCCTAGCTATAAGTTAAGGTCTGCTTTAAACCCTGCCTAGAGTGCTGCTTTATAGCAATGCAAAAAAGAGATTTTATTAAGAAAGATAATACTTGCTATAATTATTATAAGTATTTCTATAAGGTCTAATACTTTTAGATCTTAATAGAGATCTATATAGACTATTATAGCTAGCGCTACTACTATTATATTAATAAAGAATATAATTATATTTAGGTAAGTAGCTAAATTATATTTAATATCTTATTTATACTAATATATATATTAAGATTTAAAACCCTAATTTTTACTATATTACTCTTAATTTTTATAATATAATTACTAATTACTTTACTGCCTTATTACTTTATGCTATAGGTTAGGTCTTAATTATATAATTAATTAGTTACTAACTAGCTAATAGGTATATATAATATTTTTTTATTAGGACTTTTTTTTTAAGATATATACCCTAGTTAGTAACCTAGAGGGTATATCTTGAAAATGCAATAAGAAAGAAAGTTTCTTAAAATAAAGTAAAAGTCTAAGAGGTTTAATTAAATAGTTTTAATTATTTAATTATAAATTAATAAAAATAATTATTAGATAAGATATTATAGAGTTTATACCTTAGAGAACTACTTTCTTATTATTTTATATTTTAAGTTTTATTATCTAATTAAAATTATAAATTACTATATATTCTTAAGAGGTAAAAAAATAATATATATTATTAATTACTACCCTTTTAGGGGGTGTCTTTTACTTTAAGACTATATATAATTTAAAAATTAGTATTTAAACTAAAATACTAAAGTAATTAAGGAAGATTTAAAATAAGCTAGGAAAATAAGTAAATAAAGTAACTTAAATGCTAAAGATTATTTAATTTAGTAGTCTTAACTTAATTCTACTTATTATTACTTTAATAAGGTTAGTAATTATTTAGTAACTTATTTCTTTCCCTTTTTTAATTTCTTACTCTTACCCTCTTTTAAGTCCTTTTTTTTTTACTTTTACTAAATTATTTTCTTTTCTTAGGTTAGCCTTAAAGCCTATTAAGGCTTTATTAACTTCCCCGCTAAATACGCAAAAATCTTATTTTAATACTCTGCCGTTATTAAGTTATTTAGGATATAAATAATATAATTATTATCTCCTATCTTAGTTATCTCTTAGCTAGGCAAGTTAGAAAGATTAAATTTAATACTAGGTGTAATAGATATAATAATAAGGCCGGCTAGTATATTACTTATTTTTTATTATAAGTTTTCAGATAGAATATTTTTAATTACAATAAATATATTACCTTTAATAATAAGAGAGATATTATTAATAGGGCCTTAATAGGGATAATATTAGGCAGTAGGCTTCTTTGTAATTAGCAGAGGTATATAATTAAATAAATCCCTAGTATTAAAGCTTCCTTTTAATAAGGACTTAGACCTAAAGTTATAATTAAAGCTACTTATATTATATATTAAGATATTTAACCTTAAAGGTAAAAAATAGCTATAGGGCATTAATAGGGGTATTAAGTTTTTTAAGTTAGTTATATTTTTTATACTAATATTTAAAGCTAACTTAGGAATATATAAAGTTAAGCTAGGATTATTACCTGCTATTATTTGCTATATAATAGGTAACTAAGGAGGAGTTAATATTATCTTTAGGGATAATAGCTAATTAGAGGGGGCTAGAGATTTTTTAATTAGCGGCGGAGAAAGTCTAAGAGTAATTAATCTTTTAGGGGTTATTAAAACTATCTAATTAAATAGTAATATAGGTATTTAGGCCCTTAAAAGCTATAACTCTAAGGCCCAGGCAGTCTAAGATTAGGGTTAAAGGTAGGTAAGAGTTAGAAAATAAGTTAAAAGGTAAGTAAAAAGTATAGGTAAGAATAGCGGGGATATAATAAGGAATAACGGAACTATATTTTACAGTTTTATATATAATTCTAGTATAACCCTATTTAGAGGGGTAAGGGGCTATCTAGGTAGGTAGGGTCTATTAAGGCCTTTTAAAGAATAAAAAGGGGGTTAGTAGGTAAGGTAAGTATAGTAAGTATATATAACTTGCATAATAATAATAATATAATAGTATAGTAAGTTAGCGGGGTTATAAGGAACGAGAGATCTTTTCTTAGTGGCTTTACGTTTATACCCTAGGGTAGAAAATAACCCCTAAGTTTTTAACCCTAAGGTATAAACCAGAAAGGTTATAAAAAAGAAGGAGTCTATACTTTTTTAACCCTGGGGTATAAGTAATTAACCGCAACCTTAAGCCTTTTAGCAGAGGCATACTATTTATATACCCTTAGGTATAAAATTTAGGGCATTATTAATTTGCAAGTAAAGCTATTTATATAATTTTTGCTATTATATTATATACCGCTATATCTTTATAACTACGAAGTTATAATAAAATACTTCTTTCTATAAGACATAGCTTTAGCTTTATATTAAATTAGTAGGAATCCTAAGTATAATATATATATATATAAGTTTATATATAATAAATTAAGGCGTAGATAATAATAGTATGATTAATATTAGTAGCTACTCGCATACTTATTATATAGTGGATATACCCTAAGAAGATATAATTATAATTATAAGAGAGGAAGCTATTTATAATAGTATTAAGCGGGTAAGAGAAGTAGACTTATTTATAAGTCTATAAATAATAATAGGGAATAGCCCTAACCTATTATTTACTTATAAAAGCCGGCCGACATTAGGCTACCTTATACTTAATTAGTAATATCATATTTATATTTTATACGCATAAGAAATAGAGGTATAATAAATATAAATTAAATATATTAGCTTTTAAGCGTAGTATAATTAGAGATTAAAAGAGAATATTACTTATTTAAAGTGTTAGTAAAAATATTATACCTAGAGAAAGCAGAAATATAGTAGACTAATAGTTAGTTCTTAGTATAAGTAGACTTAATTATAAAGTTATATATATAAATAGCAGGGATAGAACTATTAACCTTTATGCGTTATAAATTATTAATAATAGGGATAATTTAATTAGGGTTATATATTTATTTTTAGCTATTTTAAATTAAGACTAAGAATTTAGAGTTTATTATTATATAAGTAAAAAGACCCTGTAATTCTAATAAAGCTAGACTAGGCGTCTAATTATAGCCGGCTTATATATCTATTTTTCTATATTTATTTGCATTTATTACTAAAATAAAGCCCTGCCTTCTATTATATCTCGTCTTATAAGATTTATTAATTCGTTCTAATAGGCAACTAAACTCTAAGCTAAGCGCGCTTTATTATCTATTTGCTTTTTAATAATAAAGTAATAGCTAAAGAAATTAATTAGATATTTAATTATAAATAAAATATTAGCAATAGTTTAATACATCGCGGTATTATTACTATTAAGTAGGCCGCTTTCACGGATAATAAGGGTGATCTAATTTATATTAGTAAATAAAAAAAGGTCCCGCAGATATTTGCGAGATTATTTTACTCTAATTTTGCCACTAGGTTAAATACTATTTAGATTCTTAGTTCCGTCTTATTTATTATTATTACCAATGCCATCAGGAGGATAGTATAGGTTATCCTTAGTATTATTTTCCCTATTATTACTATGCAGGGTTATTTCAATAAGAAGGTATTAAATTAAGGGTGTAATAGGGATTTATTCTAAATAAAATTCGTAAGGGTTAAATTAAAACTCGCATAGCTAATACAGGCTGATTTAGAACTTATTCTCGCTATAATATACCTTGCGGGCCTTTTTTACTATCTGCTTTCCCTTCTTATTCTTGCTTATAAATAATATCTAAAGTAGTAGAACTCTTTTAGCGATTATAGGATTTAATTTATTATTATTATTATATTTATTAATAATAACCGGTTATAGTTAGATAAGATATTCCTAAAATATAAATTTATGCTTTACAAGAGGTAGCTATAAGAATTCCTCTATAATGCAGTTATAAAGTATTTTTTAGATATTTATAAAATACCCTTTAAAATAGTCCGCTTTATTATAATAAGATAACTTACTTATCGCAAATACTATTATAAATATTAGTGCAAAATGCCTTAAATTAATTATATTAAAACTTAGGGTTAAAAATATTTATAAGAGGAGAAAAGGGAAAAGAGATAGGAAAATAATAAAATCCTCTTATTATATTAATATATAATTAGCTTGCAGATAATATTTAATTTATATAAGGTAGTATATTTATATCTTAGCCCTATTTAATAAAGATCCTAAATAATTATACCTCCTTAGTTTAGTTATAGTTCCTATAATAAATAATAATCTCTATAGAGTATTTAACCTATATTATATCCCTCTCCCCCCTAATTTTATATATATAATTTAGGTAGCTTTATCCGCGCTTAAAATCCGCACCTATTATTTATAACTATAATAACTACCGGAACCTTAGTCTTTATATATTTCCGGTAATAAATTACCTACAGACTAGAATTTTTATTAAGACCGAGACGGCTTTATTTATTATTATTATTAGCTATTATATATTGCCCTATGCGCAAAGGGCAGGCAACTATAGTAGAATAGCACTATTACTAACCACCGGTAAGCTTAGACGATAGAATAAGAGGGGAAGAGCAGATAATAAGACAGATAAAAAAGAGAAAAAAAGAGGAAAGAAGAAATACTTTAAAGACAAAGAATTAATATAGAAGTAAGCAAGAAAATATTAAATCCTAATGGCTTATATACCTACTAATACTCTGACCTCTATATAGAGCTTAGGAAAGAATAAATACTTAGATACGAAGTATATATAAACCCTTTGTGCTATTTTTATATAAGGCGGACTAAACCAAAAGGCAGAAAAAAATCACCTTTTAGTCCTTTATAGTCAAGCTAATATATTAAGGATAATAGCGCATCTTTAAAAATAAAGTTAGTTAACTAACCCCGATATATCCGAAAAGCTACCCTGCTTTAATAAATAGCTCTTTATAAACTAAGGGAGCTAGGCAGAGGTTATAGCTAGATAATACCGCATCAAAGCTCTTAAGGCATATATATAGGAAATAAGCGCCGACGAAAAAGAGCTTTAATAGACTTATAAGTTCTATAATAAGGGTACATTCTATCGGCTAGTCGCCTATACTCTCGCATATCTAAGCTTTTTACTAATTAAATACCTAGCACTTTAACGCGACTAATTATAAATAGATACTTTACCGCTAAGCTTAAACCTTAAGCTCCGGGTTAATTAATAGGATCTAGCTATAACTAATAATTATAATTAAATATAAATATAAGTTATTATAATATTAAATTAAAACCCCGATTTATTCCGCGGGAAAGCTACTTAGGTCGAGAAGTAAATAATTAATATTTTATAACTAGGCAATAAGAAGTAATTTCCTACTTATTATCTAGCCATAATTTAGCGGAATAATAAATAAAGGGAGATAGCTATGCGCTAATATAAGACCTCTATTAGTAGATCTACCTTTAAGATCTTAATATAAGATTAGATAATTAGTTATAGGATTAATAATATAAGTATAATAAACCTACTGGCATTAAGTATTATTAGCTAATAAAAACCGCGTATATAATATTAGTTTATAATATTCCGCAGTATATTATAAATACTATCTTAGCTCCTTAGTAATACTATTAATAAGGTAGAGCTAACTAATTAGAAGAAAATATTAGAGTTCCTCGGCTTAACCTATATACCTAATTAAGTTCGGGCACTTTTCTACCCGCTATTATTATTATCCTCGTTTTCGACCTTATTTTAAAATACTAAATATCGACTTAAATTCCTTATAGTAATTAATAACGGGAGATACTAAGAGATATATAAAAGGATCTTTATAACCTCTTAGCTAAAATTCACTAATATTTACTATCTTATATGCCTAAGTAAAGAAAATAGCAAGGTATTATTTTAGGTTATAAGCTATATAATAGCCTAGTTAAATACAGACCCTATAATAACCTCTTATCAATATAATAATAATAAGCCGCCTTTATATGCTAGTATAACAGCGAGGTTAGATTACTATTTAGATCGAGATATTTATAATATAAAAAAGAAACTTAGTATTTTTATATAGGAATTAAACTATTATAACTTAACATCCTAGATAGCTTTTATTTTTTTATAATATAAAGTCCTTAATTTCGTGCTATAAAATATTACTAACTTTAAAAGCCTAGTAATTAAATTATACTTAAAATAAGCACCTAAGTAAGTCAATAGTGCTTAATATATAAAATACTTCTTATATAAGACATAAAGCAAAGTATTAGCGATAGTTAAGCGGTAGGTTAGATATAACTTTTTATTAGAATAAATAGAGTAGCCCCGCGATAATAAGTAAACTTAAAGCGCCGATATAAGATCTTCCCGTTCTAGTTATTATTATTTAATCCTAACTAAATCGCTGGGAGACTATATCAGAGGCAATTCTAACCTCTCGGCTAATTTAGCTTTTATTATAAAAAAGCTTAGAAATAAGGACTTTAAAGCTATATTAAATTAGTAGCTTATCTAGCAGTAGGGTTAATTTCGTCCTAATACGGTAAGTAGCTATTATTATAAAAAAGCAAATATTAGTAACCTAATAATAATAACTAGCCTAAGTATTACTCCTAATTTATATAATAAGCAGGGGGTCTAAGCGCAGAAAAAAGCAAAGAAACTAGCTTATAATAATAGCTCTCCTAATATCTCTAATTTTAGCCCTAATAGTCCCGAGTCTAGCCCTAACCTTAGTATTAATAAGGTCGTATCGCAGCTAAGGGGGTTAAGAGAAGTCGAAATTATCTAAATAAAGGCACTTCCGCCCGCAAGATTAAGGCCAAATATAGGTAAAGGGCGTTATATTAGTACTTCACAGCGGTATTTTTTGCCAGAGAAAAGGCCGCTAAGATAACACTATAGGACAGGAGGGTTAAATATAGCGACGTCGTAAGTGGCCACTCCCACGCCTTTAAGATAATTAAGACCAGCAGGTAAGAATAGAATACCTATAGTAAGCATATTATTATCTCCCTCCACGGTTGCTTTATTAAAACCAGCCAGAATTCCCGGAGCATAATCTTTATTATCTTAGGCAGTATAAAATAAACCTCTATAGGCTTATAGTATTAAGGCAAGTTAGCGCTATAATAAAAGCGCATATTAATTTAATAAAAATATATAGTAATTATAACCGGTAGGCACTATTAATATAATTAACTAAGATTATAATAAGATTAGGACTTTCCATAAGAAATATAATTAGTAAGGAGTAATAATTAAATAAAGTTCTACTAAGCTTAAGCTTATTTTAAAAAGTTTTTAACCCCGGGGTATAAATAGTTTTACGCTCTTAGTCGGTGTGATTATAGCATTTATAGAAATGAGCACGAATAGGGGTGATGTGACTGGAGGCGCCCCCTTGCAGCAAAATTCACATATGGCTGTTAGGGTTAGGGTTAGGGTTAGGGTTAGGGTTAGGGTTAGGGTTAGGGTTAGGGTTAGGGTTAGGGTTAGGGTTAGGGTTAGGGTTAGGGTTAGGGTTAGGGTTAGGGTTAGGGTTAGGGTTAGGGT
>JAOQAZ010000067.1:0-11755 GCA_027945595.1 Fusarium torreyae
GTATACTAGCTTAGCTAATTAGTTAATAAGTAACTTAAAAGATTATAAAAAGGAAATTAAAGAAATACTTATTAAATAAATAAAGAGATTTTATACTTTTTAGCTAGTTATATAAGTAATCTTCTAGAAATAAAGTTAATTAAGGCAGCTATAAAGTTATATAATATAGCTAAAAGGCAATATAATTAATATAATATATTAATAACTTAACTTAGGCTTAGTGTTATTATTACTTATATTATTAAAGAATATTATTAGCTTATTTAAATCTTATTTAAAGGTTATTATTAGGTTTTAAAAAAAAAATTAATAATATTTAATTTATTTATAAGGCTATTTTAATTAAAATATATTTTTAATAATTTTTTAAAATTTTTAAAGCTTAAAAGGTTAATAATTTAATAGTTTTTTTTAAAAAATTATAAAATTTATATTTATATATTAAGCCTTAAATTTATAGTTTTTAAATAAAGAAAAATAAATTTAGCTTTTTTTATTAAACCCTTTATATATACACTATTTTTTAAAAAAAAAAAGCTTTAAATATAATATAAAATATTAAAAAAACCTTAATTTTTAAAATATAAATTATAAAATATTTAATTAAATACTTTATTTTTAAATTATATTTATATTTTTAGTAGCTTAAATTACCTTTTATTAAAAGCTAAAATAAATAAAATATATAATTAAATTATAAAGAAGTAATCTTACTTTTATTTATTATATATTTTAAATTATAAAAATAATAGCTTTTATTAGTTTTAAAATTAAAAAAATAGTAATAATATTTTAATTACTTTTTTATACTTTTATTTAAATATTTCAGTAGTTAAGTCCTAAGTAGTTATTTATTATATTTACTTAATATACTAAAAAGTTATATTTTTAATATTAAATTAAAAATTAATATTAGCTTATATTAATAATAAATAGCGTAATTAAATAACTTTTAATATTAATTACTTAAATTATAATAAGTTATTTTTAATTTTTAAGTTATATTTATTTAAGTCTTTCTTACTTATTTAAACTTAAAATAATTATTTCTTTTAATATTTTAAGACTAATTATAAAGCTAATTTAATTTATAATAGTTTAAAATATTATTTAATTAACTATTATATTTTATAACTTTATTTTATATAAGCTTAAATTAGCTAGAAATAATAATAGGATTTTTATATTTAGCTTTTTAATAATTATATTTTTAAAATTAAAATAGTTTTAGCTTAAATTATTATTTTATAAATTTATAAGCTTAGCGCTTAATAACAAATAATATATTATAATTTATAAATAAAAATTAATTATTTTACTTATAAAATATAATTATAAGAGAAGTTCTAAAAGATATCAGCTAATAATAAATTAAATTATAATTTAATTCTTTAAATTAAATAATATTTATAAATTTAGGATTTATTTATATTATAATTAACTACCTTAATATTAGTAGTAAGGTATTATATATAATATATAATAGGCTTTAATATATAATTAAATACTTATCTTAACTTATTTTAAAGCACTTAAAGTATTATAAGAATTCTAGCTTTATTAAAAGACTATAATATAATAAGTAATTAAAATCTACTTAATTAAATAATAATAATATAATATAAGGGATTTCTAATTTATATACTTAAATAATCTATAAGCTTATTAATTATATTAGCTAAGTGCTTATAAATTAACCTCTAAGCTTTTATTATAAGTTAACTTACCAAGCTATTATACTTAATTAATATACTAATTATAATTATAGCTAAGATATTAACCTTAAATAGTTGTAATTTAATAGTTACTTCTTATAGTCCCTTTTTATTATAAAGACTTTTAATTAACTAACCTAAGTAATATTACTAGAGAATAAAAAACTAAACTTTAATATATATTTAATACTTTTTATAATTAATTTATAAAAACTAATAAAAAGACTTATTATAAGTTATATATTATAATTAAATTTAAAAAATTAAGATAGTTATAATAAAATTATTAATTTAAAAATAATAAAATAAAAATAAAGCTTAAAATTTTTAAATATAAAAAGTTTTTTCTTATTAATTTCTTAACTTATAATAATAATTAAATAAATAATTATATTAAATAGCTTAATAAGAAGTTATTATTATTTATAAGGCTAGTAATAAAGCTACCTTATAATTAGTTATATAATAATATAAAAAAAAGCTTTTTAAATACTTTAAAAGAAAATTAAAAAAATTTAAATATAAAAAGGTATAAAAAAAAGCTAATATATTTAATTTTTTTTTAAAACCTAATAATAACTTTTAAGAGAGATTTAAATAAGCTAATACTTTTTTTTTAAAATATAAATAATAATAACTTTAAGCCTAAGTTAAGTTATTAATATATTATATTAATAAGGTTACTTTTTAGCTATATTATATAACCTTATAGCTGCCTTAATTAACTTTATTTTAAGTAAATAGCTTATATAAATAGCTAAAAGGCATAAAGTCCCTCTGCCTATTTACTAAGTCTCTTTTTAACTTTCTTTTTATAATATTTTAAGTCTCTAATTAAATTATTTTAACTTACTTAAAGCTTAACTTATAAATATAATAGCTTAGCTAGTTAGTTAATAATACTAAGTATTTTATTAATAAGCTAATTATAATTATAGCTAAGATATTAACCTTAAGTAGCTATAATTTAATACTTACTTATAATCCCTATTATAAAAACTTTTAACTAACTAACTAAGGTAATATAACTAAGGCTTATAAAACCGAATTTTAATATATATTTAATACTTTTTATAACTAACTTATAAAGACTAATAAAAAGACTTATTATAAGTTATATATTATAATTAAATTAAAAAGGTAAAAATAGCTAAGATTAAGTTTTAAATTAAAAAATATAAAAATTAAAATTAAATTTATAATTTTTAAATATAAAATCTTTTTTCTTTTTAATCTTTTTATTTATAATATAAATTATAATAATTATAATAAATAAGTTAATAAAAAGTAATTATAACTTATAAAACTAGTAAAAAAGCGAGCTTATAATTATTAATATAATAATATAAAGAAAGGCTTTTTAAATGCCTTAAAAGAGAATAAAAAGAATTTAAAAATAAGAGGGTATAAAAATAGCTAATAAACTTACTTAAAATTATATTTGCGGTTATAAAAAAGCTATAAGGGAAATAAGCGCCGGAGCTATATTTTAAAGGGATTATTTAATTAAGTTTAGAGAAGTTTATTAAAGTTAGGACTTTAAGAGGATATATATATATATAGTTATAAAGAAGCTATAATATAAAGAGATTATTTAATTAAGTTTAAAAAAGTTTATTAAAATTAGGATTTTAAAAGAATATAAATATTTAAAAAAGGGTTAGCACTTAAAGTTAAAATAAAGCTAATTTTTAATATTAAAAGCAATTAGGTTTAATTAATTAAAAGGTTACTTATTTAATATAAAATCTTTTATAAAGTTATATAAAGCAGCTAATATTAACTAGTAATAATATAAATAATAATTTCAATAAGAAATTTAAATTATTATAAATTATAAAATTATATAAAATTATTTATTATATTTTTCTTTTAAAGTCTTAATTACTATTTAATAAATTTCTATATTAAATATAGTTTTATTATATATTTTATAATATTAAGGACTTTATAATACTAATTTTCTTTAATTATTATTTCTTAGTAATTTAATAATTATTTTTATAATAATAGTTATTCAAATAATTACTTATTATACTTTTTATATAATTTTTTTTTTTTTTTTTTTACTTTTTTTTACTTTTTTTTTACTTTTTAATAGTAATTTAATATTTTATTTATATTTTCAAAGTTTAAAATATTACTTTTAGTAAAATAATTTTTTAAATAATTTTTTTTTATTTTAGAAATAAATTATAAAGCTTTTATAATTAATTTTATAAACTTAATATAATACCTTTTAATTTATTTTTTATAGTATTAAAATTAAAATTAGGCTTTAATTATTACTTTTAAAAACTTAAAAGCTAGAAAGTTAAAATTTTAATATTTTTTTAAAAGGTTTTAAAGTTTATAATTATATATTAAGATTTAAAATTTTAATTTCTAAGTTAAAAAAGTAAATTTAGCTTTTTTAAACTCTTTTATAATATTATATTTTAGAAAAATAGCTTTAAAAGAAATATAAAAAATACTAAAAACTTTAATTCTTAAAATAAAAATTATAAAATATTTAATTATATATTTTATTTCTTAATTATATAATTTTTCTAATTTTATAAAGTTATTATATTAAAAAATTAAAATAAATATAAAATTCTTTCTTTTAATATAACTTAATAAATAACTATAAAGAGATTTAAATACTTTAAAATCCTATAAGAGTTTTAACAGTAATAATTTTAAACCTAAGCTATAAGTAATATAATATATTAAATTAATAAAGTTATTTTTTAGCTATATTATATAACCTTATTATTTTAATTAACTCTATTTAAAATAAATACTTTATAAGACTAGCTATAAGTATAAGGTCTTTTTATTAGTCTAATAAGTCTTTTTTTTACTTTTACTTTTTAACTTAATCAGTTACTTATTAGTTAACTTATTTAAAACTAAGCTTATAAGTTAACTATCTAAGCTTTTACCTTTAGTTAATAATATTAATTATAATTATAGCTAAAATATATACTTCTCTCTAATATATAAGCTTATAGCCTAAGCTTATAGCTTATTATAAAGGCCTTAATTTTAGCACTAAGGCTATTAAGTTTAAGCTAAAAGTCCTACTTTTTAAAAACCTTAAAATACTAAAATAAAAGACTAATAAGATATTAGCTTAAAAAATATACTTGTTAAGGCTTAAAAAATAAATTAATTAACTAATTTTTAATAATAAGGTTTTTTTTTTATTAGATTTCTTTTAAATTAGTAAATATAACTTTTAAAAAACTTATACCTATTAAATAAAAGCTTATATAAGGCTTATTATAAAGCTTAAGTAATATATCTCTTAATACCTTAAAAGACTAATAAATATAGCTAAAAAGCCTATATATATAAGTAAATTATATATATAACTAGGCTAATTAGAGAGTATAAAAATAGAAAATAAGTATTAATAATAAAGGTTTATTTAGATGAATTATATAATTAAGTTCTACTAAAAGTAAACTTTTAATAAGAAATAAACTAAGTGGCTTATAAAGTATAAAGTCTTTTTAATTAAAAAGGTTTATTAAAATAAGAGTTTAAAAAGAATATATATTTAAAAAAAGAGTTAATACTTAAAATTAAAAAGGTTTTTTAGTATAAAAAGGTATTAAGGTTAATAAACCTCTGGGTTATTATATAACTATATATAATAAAAGTAACTAATAATAATTTAATAATAATTTAACTAGGGGTTAAATTATTATATAATTTATTAGAAAGTATAAAATAATAATAAAAATAATAATATTAACTAAAAGAATAATATAATTAATTTTAAAACGAAAATATAATAAAAAGAAATAAAATATTAAATATATTAAAATAAAAAAAAACTTAAAAATAAATTAAATTACTTAATAAAATAAGAAAGTTAGCTTTATAAATATAATTAATAAGTAATAACTGAAAATATAATAAATATATTATATATTATATATAAGTAAAAAAAGTTTTAAATTAAAATTAAAAGAAAAAAAAACAATTAATAAGTTATTATAAGCTAAAAAAAAAAACGCTAATTAAAATATATAAATTAAAAATAGCTTATTAGCTATAAGTACTTATTAATAAAATAGAAATAACTTAATAAATTTATTATAATAAAAAACCTTTAAGTTAAATATAAAATAAAAATTAATTATATATAAAACTTAATTTAAGTTTATTTATTTACTTATAAATAAACTTTTTTTAATAGATTTCTTATTATTAAGCTTAATAGAAAATTAAAAATAAGCTTAATTGAAAATAAGCTAATAAAAAAAATATTTTATTTAAGTTATATTAACTTTATATAATATATTATATTATAAATTATTTAAATAAGCTTATATAAGTTGATATTTAGGGAACTTAAATAGTATTATAAGATTAATTATAATATAAAATTAAAAAATATAATATTAACTTATTTAATAAGAAGCCTTATTAAACTATTAATAATTTAAAAAAAAATATATATATTAAAACTTTTATTAGTTAATATTACTATTTTTATTACTATTAGTTATTTCTTATTATATTATATAAAAATATTAAAGTCTTTATTAAATAGTATTTTATTAATTAAATTTAATATGTTTTTATATTAAAGGCTTTTTTTTTAACTTTAAGTATTAACTTTTCTTTTTTTAAAATATATATCTCTTTAGAAATTTTAATCTTAGTAGCTATTTCTAGTTTTAAAACCTAATTATATAATCTTTTTAAATAAACCTTTATTTTTAATACTTATTTCTTATTTTATCTCTTATATAATTAATAATTATAAATACCTTAGCTTTTACTTTTTTCTTATAGTATAAGAAATTATAGCCTTAGCTTAAGCCTATATGCTTATAAGCTATAATATTTAATAAGAATTTTTTAAATTTATAATAAAGGCATTTTTAATATTATTATTTAAGCCCTTTATAAGCTTTTTTTTTTAATAAATAAAGCTTTTTTTTAAGCTATTTTTATTAGCTTTTAAAATAACTATAAAAAAGAAAAACCTTATAGCTAAAAATTATATAATTAATATAATTTTTAGGGCTTTTTATATTTAGCTTTTAAGCTTATACTTTAAGAGCTATTCTTTTTTTAATTTTTTTTATATTTTTTAAAAAATAGCTCTTTTATTGTTATTTTAAAATTTAAAAAAGAAATATTTTAGCTTTATATATAAGTTTTAAACCTCTATTATAAGCTTATATATTTAATAAATATAATATTTATTATAATTATAATTATAATTAGCCTTATTAATTAAAAACTTAAATAATTAACTTATAAACTTAGTTTTAAATAAGTTAATTAATAAGTAATAGCTAGGTAGGTAAGTTTTTAAAAAAAGTCTTATTTAATAAGTAGTTTAATTAGAGAGTTTTATAATTAATAATAGTCTTATAAGCTATTTATTTTAAATAGAGTTAATTAAAGCAGTATTAATATAGCGATAAGTAAAAGTAAATTTATTAATTTCAGTTATTAAGCTATAAACCTAAGTATTAAGTTATTATTATTAATATTATTAAAGCTTTTAAAATACTTAGATCTTTTAATAGTAATATTAAAGTAAAGTATATATATATATATATATTTAAACTTTAATTTTTCTTATAATTTTAAAAATTAAATAAGTTATTATTATAATTTAATAATAATAAATAATTATAATATTATAACTAATAAAAATAACTTATAAAAAATAATATAATAAAAAAAACTTTAAAAAAAAATATTATTTAATATATTAATAATTAACTTTTTAATTAAATTTATTAAGTAATAAATATAATAATAAATAACTTTTAAAATATTTAAGTTTTTAAATAGTAATTATATAGTTTTAATAAACCCTTTAAGGCTTAATAGTTAAGAGCTTAGGGCTTTTATAAGTAATTATATAAAAGTTATAAGTTAAATTCTACTAGAGGCCTATTAATTCCCGACTCTTTAAAAAGGGATATTATAACTAGGAATTAAACCCCTAACCTTATAAGCTAAAAGAGAGGCTTTATAAGTAAGTACCTCTAATTATTATATTATATACTTTTTATATTAAAAGGTCCTAGCTAATTAGGCATTAAGGCTTTATATCTAGCCCCTACCCTTATAATTACCTACTAATATTATTATTAATATTACTAAGCCTAATTAATTATAATAAAAATTTAATATATAATTTATAAGAAAATAATTAAATTAGGTTAATTAGATTATTAAATTAAGTTATTAAGCCTAAGATATTAAGAAAAGAAGGTTTTTCTACTTAATAAGGTATTTCCTACTTAATCTCTAAGTACTACTTATTATTTATATTACTAAGAAAAAAGAAATAATTCTAGTTATAAAATAGGTTTATATAATAATAAAATTTAATTATAATATAATAGTTTTAATAAAGTTATAATAAGAAATAATTACTAGGAAAGACTTAATATTACTAATAAGTTTTTAAAAGTTATAAATTAAAGTAATATTAATTTAAAATAAAGCTTATTATATTATATTTTACTTTTTTTTATATATTATAAAAAAGCTAAATAAGTAGGATTATTAATATTAAAAATAAAAGAGGCTTAAAAGAGTTGTATTATATATATATAATAAATATAAACTTTATTTTTATTATTTTTAAAGTAATAAACTATAAACTAAATTAAAAAAATATAAAAGTAAAATAAATACTTAAAAAGCTTAGGATTAATATTAAGTATATTAGCTTATATAAAAATATAAAAGTTAAATATTATATTTATATTTAAAAATTTTTTTTATTATACTTTATATATAAGTAATATATAAATAAAATAAAAGTATAAGTTTTTAAAAAAAGTAATAAATAAAATAAAAGAAAAAAGTAAAAATTTATTATTTATTATACTTTTATTAGCTTATTTATAATTATTATTAGTAATAAAAATAGTAAATTATATTATAACTTAAAGTTATAAAAAGCTATTATAAGTTATTAAGTTATTATAACTTTAATTATATTACTATTTATAAATAAAATTTAAAATAGCTTTAATTAAAAAGAGAATAATTATAATATTAAACCTACTTAGAAATTAAAAAATAGCTAATTTAACTAACTTATTAGTAAAACCTTTTAAAAAATACATATTTTAATTATAATAGTATTTTTTAACCTTTTAAGCTTTAATGTAATATAATTATTAAGTATATTTAGCTCTTTTTAAAAACTATTATAATAATTTTTTATATATTTTTTATAAATTAATAATAAAAAGTATTAAATATATTTTAAAAATAATTTTTATAAGCCTTAGTTATATTACTTTAGTTAATTAATTTAAAATATTAATAATAAAAAATATAAATATTAAATTATAATTACTTAAAGTATATACTTTAAGTATAATTATAATTCATTTATTAATTAAAGACTTATTTAAAGATTTATTTATAAGTATTTAATTAGTTTATTTATAAGTAATTAAAATAAGTTAATTAAAGATTTAAAAAGTTATAAAATAAAAGCTATAGAAAAACTTAATAAAAAAGAAAAAAAAACCTTTGTATTTTTTAGCTAATTATATAAGCTATTAAAGTAAAATAAACTTATTTAAAATAATTATAAGCTTATATAATATAATTAAAAAATAGTCCTATTAATATAGTATTATAATAACTTAATTTAAGCTTAAAACTATTATTACTTATATTACTAAAAAATATTATTAGCTAATTTAGCTTTTTTTAAGAGTTAGTTTTAAGTTTTAAAATAAATAAGAATTAATAAAAGTATTTTAGTAATATTATTAAAGCCTCTTATAAGCTTTTTCTTAAGCTTTTTTATTTTAATTTCTTTTTTATTTATTATAAAATAGTTTTTTTTATTATTATTTAAATATTAAAAATAAAAGATTTTTAGCTTAAAATATAAGTTATAAGCTTTTATTATAAGCTTTTATATTTTATAATAATTATTTTAATTATATTTAAAATTAATATTATTAATAAAAAACTTTTAAAAAGAATTAATATATAAGCTTAATTTTAATTAAAATAATTAATAAGTAATAGTTAAATAAATAAGGTAGTTAAAAGAAAATTTATTTAATAAATAGTAATTTTATTAATAGGTTTTATATTTAATTATTATTTTATAAGCTATTTATTTATTATTAAAACTTATATTACTTATTTTTATATACTTATTTAAAATAAATAAATCTTATTATTATTATTATTATTCTTAATATAACTTAATAAATAATTATATAAAGATTTAAATATTTTAAGATCTTATAAGAATCTTAATAATAATAACTAAAAACTAATACTATAAGTAATATAATATATTAAATTAATAAGGTTTCTTTTTAGATTTATTATATAACTTTAATATTTTAATTTACTTTATTAAATATAAATACCTTATAGGACTAATTATAAATATAAAATCCCTTTTAAAAAAGCTCTTACTAATTTAATAAGTTTTTTTTTTAACTTTTACTTCTAACTTACTAAGCTACTTATTAATTAGCTATTTAAACTTAATATTATTAATTAAATTATTTAAAACTAAGCTTATAAGTTAGTTATTTAAGCTTTTACTTTACTTTTTACTTAGTAAAATTAATTTTAATTATAGCTAAAATATATGTTTAATTTATAAGCTTATAGCCTAAGCTTATAGCTTATTATAAAAGCCTTAATTTTAGTATTAAAGCTATTAAGTCTAAGCTAAAAGTCCTGCTTTTTAAAAACCTTAAGGTATTAAAATAAAAGACTTATTAAATATTAGCCTAAAAAATCTATTTATTAAAGCTTTAAAACTAAATTAACTAATAAGTTTTTAATTATAATGTTTTCTTTATTAAACTCTTTTTTAACTTAATAAATATAGCTTTTAAAAAAGCTATATTTAATATAAAAAAGTTTATATTAGGCTTATTATAAACCTTAGGTAATATATTATTTAATATTTTAAGAAACTAATAAATATAGCTAAAAAGCTTATATATATAAATAAATTATATATATAATTAAGCTAATTAAAAAGTATAAAAACTAAGCTAGTTATAATTTTAAATTTTTTTTTTTATTATATTAAATAATAAACTTAAAAAAGAGATTTTAATATATTTAATAAACTTATAATAATATTAATAGTATAAGCCTTTATATAAACTTATAGCTTAATAGTAGCTTAATTAATAAGGTTAATTTTAAATAGTATTAACTTAACTAATTTTATTTAAAATAAATATATAACTTAAAAAATAATATATAGGCTACCTAGTAGGGTTATAAACTTTTTTATTTTTACTTCTAACTAACTATTTAATTATTTAAATAAAGTTAATAATTAAAATTATTAAGGAATTTATTAAGTTTATAACTTAAGAACCTAAGCTTTAAGCTTTAGTTTTAAATATTAATTTATAATCTAACTTATTAAAATATAAGTAATATATTTATAAGTAAGTAACCCTAATTATATACTTTTTAATTAATAAAGCTAATTTAAATTATAATTATAATATTAATAATTTCTTTCTTATTATTTCTTTCTTTTTATAAGGACTTTTAATTTAATAATTTAAATAGGGCAGTTAGAGCTTATTAAGGCAAATTTTAATATTCCTAAAAGTACTTTAAAGTAATAATTAAAAAGCTTAATACTAAAGAATATAAAAGTCTATTAAAATAAGCTAGATATAATAGCCTAAAAGGTATTAAAATAAGTAAGAAACTTATTAATAAGAAAACTAAGGTTAAATTTATAATTTTTAGCTATAAAGTATTTCTCTTATTTAAGCTTTTTACCTCTAATAATAATATTTATAATAAGGAATTATAGCTATAAAAAAAGATATTTTTATTTAAAAAGCTCTTAAATTAGCTAAAAAAGTTTAATTTAAAAAGGCCTATTATATTAAAAAAAAAGGTATTTCTTAGTGCCTTAATACAAAACCTAATAAATTTATATATAAGTAAGTATAAGATATAGTTAATAAATTTAATAGTAATTATTAAGTTTATAAAGAATTATAAGTTGTAATAAACTTATTAGAGCTGCTAGTTATAAA
>JAOQAZ010000068.1:0-10812 GCA_027945595.1 Fusarium torreyae
GGTTATAAAATTAAATTTTAATTTATTTATTTATATATATATATTATAATTTAATTTTATTATTATATAAACCTGTTTTATAGCTAAAACCTTTTTTTTTCATAGTAGTATAAATAATAAATAGCACTTAAAGGCTAAATAAAATATACCTTATAAGGTAAAAAAACCTTTTTTTTTTAAAACCTTAGGCCTAATAACTTAATTTAATAATTTAATTAACTTAACTTAACTTATTTTTTATAAGTTATAACTTAAATTTTAAATATAATTAATTAAGCTTAATAGTATTAATAATAATATTAGTAGGTAATAATAAGGGTAAGAGCTAGACTTAGGGCCTTAATACCTAATTAGTTATATTCTTTTTATATAAAAAGAATATATAATAAAATAATTAAAAGCGCTTATTTAAAAAGCCTCTCTTTTAGCCTATAAGGTTAGGAATTTAATTCCTAGTTATATTATCCCTTTTAAAAGTGTTAGGAATTAATAGGCCTCTAGTAGGATTTAAACTTATAACTTTTATATAATTACTTATAAGGGCCCTAAGCTCTTAATTACTAAGCCTTAAAGGGGAATTTTAATATATATTTAAGAGTTTTTATAACTAATTTAAGAAAACTAATTAAAAGACTTATTATAAGCTATATATTATAATTAAATTAAAAAAACTAAAGTAGTTAAAATTAAGGTTTAAACTTAAAAATAAAAAAACTAAACTTAAGCTTATAATTTTTAAATATAAGGTTTTTTTTCTTATTAACTTTTTAACTTATAATAATAATTATATTAATTATATTAAGTAAGTTAATAAGAAGTAGTTATTATTTAAAAGGCTAGTAAAAAAGCTAGCTTATAATTAGTAATATAATAATAATAAAAAAAGCTTTTTAAATACTTTAAAAAAAATATAAAAAAAACTTAGAGATAAAAAAGTATAAAAAGTAGTTAATAAACTTAATTATAATTATTATTATAATTATAATTATAAAAAAGCTGTAATTTAAAGGGATTATTTAATTAAGTTTTATAAAAAAGTCTATTAAAGTTAGAATTTTATTAAAAGAATAAATATACTTAAAAAAAAGTTAGTATTTTTTAATATTAAAAAAAGTTAAGTTTAATTAATTAAAAGGTTACTTATTTAATATAAAATCCTTTATAAAATTATATAATTATAAATAGCTAATACTAATTAATAATAATATAAATAATAGTTTTAATAGGGGGTTTTTTAGTTATAATATATAATAATTTTTCTTTAGTTAATATTACTATTTTTATTACTATTAGTTACTTTCTATTATATTATATAATAATATAAATATTTTAATTAACTAATACCTTATTAGTTAATTTAATATCTCTTTATATTAAAAGTTAACTTTATTTTAACTCTAGGTATTAACTTTCTTTTTTAATATATAATTTTTAAGATAAAACTCTAACCTTACTAGTTATTTCTAAACTTAATTATATAATTCCTTTGAAACCTTTATTTTTAATACTTATTTCTTTTACTCTTCCCTTATAATATAAAGAATTATAGCCTTAGCTTAAACCTATAAGCTTATAAGCTATATTATTTAATATTAAAGATTAATAATAAAGATATTCTTAGTATTATTATTAAAGCCTTTTATAAGCTTTTATTTTAATAAATTAAGTTTTTTATTAGCTGCTTTTATTAGCTTTTAAAAAAACTATTTAAAAGAAAAACTTTATAAATAAAAAGTATATAATTAATAAGATTTTAAGGGCTTTTTATATTTAGATTTTAAGCTTATATCTTAATAGCGGCCTATTTTAGTTTTTATACCTCTTAGAAGGTAGCTTTTTTATTAATATTTTATAATTTAAAAAAGAGATATTTTAGCCTTATATATAACTTATAAATCTCTGCTATAAGCTTATATATTTAATAGTAATACTTATATTAGCTATAATTATAATTAGCCTTTTTAATTAAAAATAAAAGCTTAATTAATTAACTTATAAACTTAGTTTTAAATAAGTTAACTAAGTAAATATAACTATTAAATAGCTAAATATAAATATATTATTATTAATTATAACTAATCTAGGCTTATATAAAATATAATTATAAATTATAATATTTAATTAAATAGTATTTAAAATTCTAATAAAACTAGCTTTATAATAGGTATTATAATACTAAAAGAAATAATTATTTTAAGTTTAAAAAAATAAAAAAGATTTAAATTAATATAACTTAAAAATTAAAATTTAATTATTATAATTTAGGTAGTTAATATAAAATATTAACTAATTATATTATTTACTATTAATATTATATACTAGCTTATATAGTATTAATTTATTACTAATTAAGCCAAAAAGTCAGGCTATAGCCTCGGTTAGAGCTTATAGCCGGAATTAATACCTAATAGCCTATTATTATAAGGGGCTAAGTGCGCCTTAGTTTATAATAAATACCCCCCTTTATAAAAGGTAATAATATTAACCCTAGCGCGTTATAAAGGACCTTTTAGCGCAATTATAGCTATAATTACCTTATAGCTAGTTTCTTTATAATTGCCTTTATAATTAGTTATATAAGCTATTTTATATACTTTAAGGCTATATTAAGCCCTTCGCAAATATTAAGGACCTTATATACTTATATCTTATATATAAGCGCGGATTATACCTTGCCTAGGAATTAAACTTATAGCCTCTCGTAATTACTATTACTTATTATATACCAGCTTATATAGTATTAATTTATTACTAATTAAGCCAAAAGGTTAGGCTGCAGCCTTAGTTAAAGCTTATAGCCGGAATTAATACTTAATAGCCTGCTATTATAAGGGGCTAAGTGCGCCTTAATTTATAATAACTAATATAAGCTAATATTTCTTTATAAGTTAATATTAAAAATATACCTTCTTAGGTATTTAAATTATTATAATAAGTAAAAATAAATAAATAAATAATTAATTAGGTTTTAAATAGCTAAAATATTTTAATAAATATTTAATTATTTAATTAATTTATTAATTCTTATTATTTCTTAGTTTTTAATAATTATAAAAGCTATTATTTTATTAAGTTTAAAATATATTATTAGTAAAATAAAGTTATTTAGCTTTATATACCTACTTATATATCTTATTTATTTTAGCTTTTTAATATAAAGTATTTTAGGCTATTAAAAAGTATATATAATTAATAAATAAAATATTTAATTAGATATTTTATAATTTATATTTTAATAATTAAATTTTATTTTATAATTTATATTATTTTTAAAGCTATTTTTATAAAAAGTAATATATAAAAAAGTTTTACATAGTAAAATTTTTTTTTTTTAATTTAAAAATTATAATTTTAAAGCTTAATATATAATTATAAACTTTAATATTTCTTAAGGAAAATATTAAGATTTTAATTTCTTAAGTTTTAAAAACCCTAAAAATAATAATTAAGGCCTAATTTTAATTAATATATCTTAAGAAATAAATTAAAAGGTATTATAATAGCCTTTTAAAATTATTTATAAAAGCTCCTAAGTTTAATATTAAAATAATATAAGTAATTATATATAAGATTGTTTTATAAAGAAATAAAGTTTGAAACTTTTAAAATATAAATAAGATATTAAATTAATATTAAAAATAAATAAAAAATTAAATTATAAAAAAAAGAAATAATAATTATATAAAAAGTATTATAAATAATTAATTAGATAGATATTAATATATGAGTAATTATAAAAGTATTAAAAAGAAATAATTAAAAAAGATTAGTATAGTTAGGTAGTTAATATTATAATATATATAATAAAGCTAATATAGTTAATAAGTAAGTAAATTAAAAAGATAAGTAAATTACTATATTATATAATAAAAAATAACCTACTTTATAATATCTTATTATTATAAATAAAGTTGCTAAAATTCTAGGAAAAATAGTTTTATTAATAGCATATAAAATAATATTAAAATTATTTTTCTTAGATTTTTAAAATATTTCTTTAATATAAGAAAGCCTACCTATATAGTATATACTATAGTATAAATATATCTTAAGGCTTATAGCTATATATAATTTTTCTAAAATTTTTAAAACTTCTTAAATAGCTTGTTTAAAGACTTATTTATAACCTATTAAATTTTAAGTATTTAAATTCTAATTTAGATTTTAAATAGGCGTTAAAAACCTAGATTTAAAGTGGAAATAAAAGTAATTTACTTGCCTTTTTAATTTACTTACTTCTTAACTATATTAAGTGTAATATAATAGCTTATTTAGTAATTTTAAATTATATAAATAATAATATAATAACTAGTTTTAATTAACTAAATAACTTATAATTACTTTATAATAATTTCTATCTTAATAGCTAAAAAAAAGTAAATAATTTATTTTTTTATTTAAACTAGTTATTAGTAATATTAAGTATAATAATTATAAAATCATATAATATAGCTAAAAATTAGCTTTATTATTATAATATATTAATAATTTATTCTAAGCTTAAGGCTTTTATTATTTATATATTTAAAATATATTATTAGCTTATTTAAATTTCTTTTTAAATTATTATTAGGTTTTTTCTTTTTTTTAAAAAAAAAGTTTTAATACTTTTAATATTATAATTATAATTATATTTTATATAAATTTAGATTAATTATAAGTAATAATAAAGTTTTTATAATATATATAATAAGTAAGCGCCGCAAATAAATAAGTATTAAACTTTTTTTAGCTCTTTAAATAAAAATTACTTTAAAATAATACTAAATTATTTAATTAATTATAACTACTTATTATATTTCTACCTAAATAAGTTTAAAACTACTTAATAAGTTCTTATATTATTCTAAGCCTTATTATATATAATATAATATTAACTACCTAATTATAATAATCTTTCTTAATTACTATTTTTTAATAATTTTATAATTACTTATATATTAATATCTATTTAATTAATTATTTATAATACTTTTTATATAATTATTATTTCTTTTTTTATAGTTTAATTCTTTTTAATTTTTAATACTAATTTAATATTTTATATTCTTTTTAAGAATTTTAAAATTTATTTCTTATTAAGGTAATTATATATATATTTCTTTTTATTACCTTAATTAAAAACTAAGAAGCTATAATACCTCGCTCTAAGGAGTTATTATAATACCTTTTAATTTAAATTTTAAGAAATTCAACTTAAAATTAGGCCTTATTTGCTATTATTAAAGTCCTTAAAGTCTAAGAAAAAAAAAATTTAATTACCTTTTTAGGGTATAATAAAGTTTATAATTATATATTAAGCTTTAAATATATATTTTCTAGCTTGATAAAAAGAAATTTAATACTTTTAAAACCCTTTTATATATTACTTTTAATAAAAAATAGCTTTAAAAATAATATAAAATATAAAAAAAATTAATTTTTAAAATATAAATTATAAAGTATTTAATTAAAGATTATATTTCTTACTTATATATATTTTTAATTATTATAGTATTTTAATTTTAAAAGGCTAAAATAACTAAGATATATAAATAAATATGTAAAATATAATAATTTTACTTTACTTAATATATATAATAAGTAAGTAATATAAATAAGTAAGTAATATACTTTTTTTAGCCCCTTAAATAAAAATCACTTTATAATAATTATAAACTATTTAATTAATTAAAATTATTTATTATATTTTTACTTAAATAACTTAGAAACTACCTAATAAGTTCTTATATTTTTTCTAGCCTTACTATATATATTATAATATTAATTATTTAGTTATATTAGTCTTTTTTAATTACTACTTTTTAATAATCTTATAACTACTTATATATTAATATCTATTTAATTAATTACTTATAGTACTTCTCATATAATTATTATTTCTTTTTTTTATAATTTAGTTTTTTTTAACCTTTAGCGCTAATTTAATATTTAATTTCTTTTCTAAAGATTTTAAAGCTTATTTCTTATTATAATAATCTTATATATATTTTCCTTTATTACTTTAATAAGAAACTAAAAAGCTTTAATAATTAACTCTAGAGAGCTATTATAATACCTCTTAATTTAATTTTAAGGAATTTAATCTAAGATTAGGCTTTATTTACTATTATTAAAGTTTTTAAAGTCTAGAAAGAAAAAAACTTAGCTACCTTTTTAAAAGGTATTAAAGTTTATAGCTATTATATATTAAGCTTTAAGATTATATTTTTTAAGTAAAAAAAAATAAATTAAGCGCCTTTAAAACCTCTTTATATATTACTTTTTATAGAAATAGCTTTAAAAGTAATATAAAATAGTAAAAAAAACTTAATTTCTAAAATATAAGTTATATAATATCTAATTAAATATTTTATTTCTTATTTATATATATCTTTAAATATTATAAAGCACTTAATATTAAAAAGCTAAAATAAATAAAATATATAAATAGGTAAATAAAATATAATAATTTTATTTTATTTATAATATTTTTTAAAATTAGTAAAATACTAGCTTTTATAATAATTAAGAATTAAAAAATAATAAAAACTAAATAATTAATTAGTTATAGCTTAATTAAAGTACTTTAGCTACTTAAGGCCTAGCTTATTATTTATTTATTTATTTTTACTTATTATAATAACCTAATTGCCTAAGAGGTTATATTTTTAATATTAATTCGCAAAGTAATATTAGCCTATATTAATAATAAATAATATAATTTATTAGCGTTTTATATTAATTACTTAAATCTTAGTAATTTATTTTTAATTTTTGCTTTATATTAATTTTAGGTTTTTCTGCCTTTTTAAACTTATAATAATTATTTTAATACTTATAGTACCTATTTTAAAGCTAGTTTTATTAAAATTCTAAATATTATTTAATTATATATTATATTTTAAAATTATATTTTATATAAACCTAGACTAATTATAAATAATAATAAGGTTCTTATATTTAGCTTTTTAATAATTATATCTTTAAGATAAGTATATTTTTAACTTTAATCATTACTTTATAAAATTATAAGCCTAGTATATACTAATAGGTGATATAATATAATTTATAAGTAAGAAACTAGTTATTTTTTCTATTAAATATAATTAAGAGGGAATACTTATAAATTTAAATTTAAAATAAATTAAATTTTTAACTTCTCTTTCTAATTAAATAGTTTTTATAAATTTAAAATAAAATTATATTATAATTAAATACTATTTCGCTAATAATATAATTGCCTCTTATTAATTTTATATATTTTTATTATATATTAAGTACTTAGTTTTAAGTTATTTTAAAAAGCTTAAAAAGCTAAAAAGGTTTAAATTAGCTATAAAAGAGAAAATTATAATACTTACTTATTTATAGCGCTTAATTATTATATATATTATTTACTTTAGTTAATACTATTATTTTTATTACTACTAGTTACTTTTTATTATATTATATAATAATATAAAGGTCTTAGTTAAATAATATCTCATTAATTAAACTTAATATTTCTTAATACTAAAAAATACTAACTTTTTTTTTTAATATTTATCTCTTTAGATTATTTATATAAAACTTAATTATATAATTCCTTTAAATTATTTTTTTCTTATAATATAAGAAATTATAGCTTTAGCTTAAGCCTATAAGCTTATAAGTTATATTATTTAATAAGGATCCTTTACATTAATAATAAAGATATTCTTAGTATTATTATTCAAGCCTTTTATAAGTATTCTTTTTAGTAAATAAAGCTTTTTTTTAAGCTACTTTTATTAGCCTCTAAAAAAGCTCTTAAGGAGAAGAACCTTATAGCTAGAAATTATATAATTTATTAGATTTTTAGGGCTTTTTATATTTAGCTTTTAAGCTTATATCTTAATAGCAGCCTATTTTAGTTTGTATACCTCTTAGAAAGTAGCTTTTTTATTAATATTTATAATTTAAAAAAGAGATATTTTAGTCTTATATATAAGCTATAAATCTTTGCTATAAGCTTATATATTTAATAGTATTTATTTTAGCTATAATTATAATTAGCCTTATTAATTAAAAATAAAAGCTTAAATAATTAACTTATAAGCTTAGTTTTAAATAAGTTAATTAATAAGCAATTAAGTTTAAATAATTTATTAAAAATAGCTAAGTAAGTAAGTTAGTTAGAAAAAGTCTTATTTAATAAATAAGTAATAGTTTTATTAAAGAGTTTTATACCTAATAGTAGTCTTATAAGCTATTTACTTTAAATAAAATTAATTACGGCAGTATTATTATAGCTATAATTAAAAGTAACTTTATTAATTTATATTACTAAGCTATTAACCTAAGTATTAAGTTATTATTATTAATATTATTAAAGCTTTTAGGACGCCTAAATGTCTTTATAATAGTATTAAATTAAGGTAAAAAGAATATTTATATATTATTTAAGTTTTAAGTAATTATACTATTAATATAAATATATTTCTAGCTTTAATTATAACTAAGTAGACTTATAAGCTTAATACTTATTAATAAGTAATATAAAATAAATTATAAATAAAATACTAGTTTTTTTTAAAAAAAAATATAACTATATTAAACATAGTTATAAATTTTACTTTAAAATAAAATAAATTTAATTATTATTAACTTTTTAAAATTATATAATTATTATAACTTAAAATAAATAACTTATAATATTACTATTAGGTATAAAACTCTTTACTTATTAAATAAGACTTTTTTTAACTAACTTACTTACCTAGCTGCTAAATCTCTAATAAGCTATTTAAACTTAACTTTATATATTAATTAACCTATTTAAAACTAAGCTTATAACTTTCTAATCTAAGCTTTTTTTAATTAATAAGACTAATTATAATTATAGCTAAAGTAAAACTATTAAATATATAAGCCTATAGCAAAGGTTTATAAGTTATATATAAAGCTAAAATATCTCCCTTTTGAATCTTAAAATAATAATAAAAATACTACCTTTTAAGAGGCGCAAAAGGCTAATAAAAAAGCAGCTATTAAAATATAAACTTAAAAGCTAAATATAAAAAGCCTTAAAGATCTTATTAATTATATAATTTTTAATTATAAAGTTTTTCTTTTTAAAAGCCTTTTTAAAAGCTAATAAAATAGCTTAAAAAAAGCTTTATTTATTAAAAAAAAAAGCTTATAAGAGGCTTTAATAATAATATTAAAAATGCCTTTATTATTAATCTAAAGGATTAAATAATATAGCTTATAAGCTTATAAGCTTAAGCTAAGGCTGTTATTTTTTATATTATAAGAGAAAAATATAAGAAATAAGTATTAAAAATAAAAGTATATTTAGAGGGATTATATAATTAAGTTTAGAGATAGCTATTAAAGTTAGAGTTTCTAAAGAGATATATATTTAAAAAGAGAGTTAATACCTTTTAATATAAAGAGATATTAAGTTTAACTAATAAGATATTATTTAATTAAAATTTTTATATTATTATATAATATAATAAAAAGTAACTAATAGTAATAAAAATAATAATATTAATTAAAGTAAATAATTATTATATAAATATTAATAAGAGAATACTTAGAATATAAATTTTATAAGTTATTAAATTTTTCTAATATTTATTAATTTTTTTCTCAATTATAAATTAATCTTTTAATATTATTATAAAAAAATTAAATTAAGTAATATTTTTAATATTAAAAGCTAAATTATAAATAATTTTTAAAATTTATTTATTTATTTATATAGTTTAATATTATTTATATTATATAAAATTAAATATATTTAAAAGTATTACTTATAATTTTATAATATTTTAAAGTTTTTATAATTAAATAAAATATAATATAGTAATTATAAGTTATTTTTTATATAAAAAGTTTTTATAAAAACTATTATTTATAAATTATATTAATATAATTAATAAGTTAGTTAATTAAATAAGTAGGTTAATTAAAAACCCTTAACTTAGTATAGTTAATAAGTAAGTATTATAAATAAGTAAGTATTATAAAAATCCCATAACTTATATTATTTCTATCTAATTAGATACTTTTTTATTATTAAGTATATTATAATTATTTATAAAAGCTAAAATACTTTTTATATTTTAGGCCTTTTAAAATAACTTAAAATTAAGTATTTAATATATTATAATTATTTATAAAATTAATTATTATATCTTCTATTACTATTAAAATAATATTTAATTATAATATAAGTTTATTTTAAACTTATAAAAACTATTTAATCTAGAAAAATAAATAATAATTTAATTTATTCTTAATTTAATTTTATAAAGATTTTCTTTATAATTATATTTTATAAAAGAAATAGCTAATTCTTTACTTATAAACTATAATATATTACCTATTAATAAGCACTAAGCTTATAACTTTATTAAGTAATAATTAAAGCTAAAAATATATTTATTTCGCAAATATAATTATTAAAAAGCAAAATATAAAAATCTAATTATTATTTATAATTAGTTTAGGCTTATATAAAATATAATTATATAATATAATATCTAATTAATTAATATTTAAAACTTTAATAAAACTAGCTTTATAATAGATATTATTATAGCTAGAATAATTATTATAAGTTTAAAAAGGCAAAAAAAACTTAAATTAATATAGCTTAGAAATTAAAAATAAATTATTATAATTTAGGCGATTAATATAAAAAGTTAGTTAATTATGCTATTTAATATTAATATAAGCTAATATTATCTTATAAATTAATATTAAAAATATAACCTCTTAGGTTATTAAGTTATAATAATAAATAAAAATAAATTAATAAATAATTAATTAAGTTTCAAATAGCTAAAATATTTTAATAAA
>JAOQAZ010000008.1:0-102498 GCA_027945595.1 Fusarium torreyae
TAACCCTAACCCTAACCCTAACCCTAACCCTAACCCTAACCCTAACCCTAACCCTAACCCTAACCCTAACCCTAAGTTGAATAAGACAATGTAATAAGATCTTCAAGACGAAGAAATATAACAAACTGAACTATAAGGGTGACACATTGCATCAATTCTGCACAGCTTAGTGATGCGCCGTCAGATCTCAATTCCCTTGCAATATCAGAACCATGTTTCTTTAAACTGCTAGCGTCTGTCCCAGCCTAGCCGCTGACAGCTGAACACACTTGGCCATCAATTTGAGATAGGACACATATTGCTTATTACCGACGACGTAGGGGTTCGGCAGACTGCATGTCTTCCCAGAGCATTGCCTGGTTGCCAAGATGTCAAGGTTTTGTAAGGTATGATCTTGCGTCTGATGATTGGACAACAGCACGTCGACGCCCGATTTCTCTGCAAGCTTTGCAAAGCGACGGAATGACTTGATCTGGGTCGTCTTGTCTTCAGCGCTGCTAGGGATACCCCCACCTCCGTAAAGTCCTGCAAGGTGCTTCGTACGCCTGTCTTGAAGCGGGAACATCAACGATATAGTGCCTGGGGTGTGGCCAGGTGTTGAAAAGATACTGAACGATGTATTGCCGATTCTCAACTGGTCTCCATCAGATAATATCTTGTCCTTTCTTGGGGTGCTTTTGAGACTCTTCATCGCCTCCCAAGCAACTTCTGATGCGTAAACCTTGGTTTTATAAGTATCTTGAAACCAGATTGCCCCACCATAATGATCAAAATGTTCGTGCGTAATGATCAGTGCCTTGATGTCTTGAGCTTTGTACCCGAAAGCTTCCAATCCCGGGATGATAACTCGTTGTGCTTCTTCAGCGTTATTCAGTGAATCAATCAGTACAAGACCGTCGCCCGTGTCGATAGCCCAAGATGATACGTATGAATCCCCGACGAAGAAGAGAGAGTCAAATGGCCGAGCAGGGGTGACCCAGCCAGGGGTTTGTAAGTTGTTGGCAATGACCGGGTATTTCTGAGAGTTTTCGCATCGATGAATGTAGTCGTACCATAGTCTCCCGGTAGCAAGCTCTTGGGCTTCAACTTGGAGGCGCGATACATTAGCAGCTTGTGCATCAGGAAACTCTGTGACATTGAACCAAGATGTAAAGTTTGTTGAACTAGTTTGGCCCAGGGTAAAAGGGAGACATGATAGCAAGGCTAAGACCCTGAAGCTCAATTTGATTTCCATGGTGTCGAGAAGAGTAGAACACTACTCGTGGCATTTTTCATGAGCGAGGAAATGTCATCTTATCACCATCATAAATCTGTGCCGAGGTAGCGGAAAAGATATCCGACAAGGAGGTGGGGTTAGACATATCCGTGTTGAGTAGGGCGGGGTAGAGAAGTGATTTATGGGCTGACGGAAGTGTAACAACGGATAACATGAATGATATATAGCTATAATTAAAGTAGTATTACATCTCGATATATCTAGGGGAATATTCCTTAATATAAGAGAGCGTTAAGCAGCTAGCATAGTAATATTTCCGTGTCTATATGCGCTGCCGGATATTTATTAAAATACCAAGTACTGCTAGACTTACTACTAGCTTCGATGAGCTTAACTTTACAGCTGAACAAGTTGCGTAGTTTGTAAATGGCATAGCAGCCCCTAAAGCCACCCCTAACGATAACATTATCTGCGGTTAGGGTTAGGAGTAGAAAAGACATTCTTAGTAGATATATTAGTATATATGAAGCTTGTACTAGTGATCGTGATGCTTTAGGGATGAATGGTTTAGCAAGTATCAACTTTATCTTTACCTTTCTTTGTTATTTTTCCCAAGTCATAGTTCATATCAGGCCTTCTCATACATTCATCCCTCTTGTCAACTTGCCTCAGATATCTCCTCTATGAATCCGGGCCACTAAGTCAATTCCTCGGTGCTTCTAATGTAACAAAGTAGTGCTTCATGCAATCCTCGGGATCCTCGGAATCCGCGCAATCCTCGGAGAATTGAACTTTACCTTTTAGTAACCCTCATTATTCCCTGCTCGACTTTCTCTACTGCGTTCATGGTGTACCTGGACAATCATCTGCTCAGCAGACACTTAGCACCATAAAGCGAGACATCCCCGCAGGCTAGAAGACGCCCCAATTCACGCCGAAACTACTGACAATATTTTCGTATCTTTGAGAGGAAATCCACACAACCCACATCTCAAACGACGCTTATCCAATATGACTGCTCAGAAATCCGGTTTGGTAGTGATCGGGGCCGGTGGCATGGGCCCGGCCATCTCGCAACGCCTTGGTTCTGCCAACCGCATTTTTCTGGCCGACTACTCCGAGAGGGTACTCGATGCTACCGCTAGGTCTTTGCGCGAGAGTGGCTACGACGTTGAGACTCATATCATCGATGTGTGTCATTATGATTCAGTGCGTCGGTTTGCTCAACACGCGGCGGCCAACAGCCGTCTAATGACTGTGATTAATACAGCCGGTATCTCACATGCCATGGGCAATGCCCGCCGCGTTTATGAAATAAACTTGGTCGGCAATGCTAATGTCCTTGATGCTTTCGTCGAACTCCTGCCGCCAGGTTCCTCTTTCACCACCACTGCCAGTATTGCTGGCCACATACGGGACTTTCCACAGAATCTACAGAAACATCTAGCCGAAGCCCCGCGGGACCAACTACTGCAGCATGAGGGCCTCGAGATTGACGGGGATTCTGGTTATGCCTATGAAGTGGCTAAGCGGGGAGTTATACTCCGCGTGCAAGCCGTACTTGGGCAGGAACGCGGCAAAGGGGTCCGCATCAACGTGGTCAGTCCTGGAATAACAGCCACTCCCATGATTGAGACAGAGCTAGCGTCCCCAGAAGGCGATGGAATACGACAAATGATAAATATGACGCCTGTTGGCACTAGAGCGGGGACAACACACGAGATTGCCAACGCCTTCGCCTTTTTAGCTGGTCCCGAGTCCTCATTTGTCAACGGTGCAGATATTGTTGTGGATGGTGGATGTTTAGCCGTTGTCAGGGCTCGCCGACTTGCGGCTATGTGAATGATCTTCTGTTTTATTTGGTATCTCTATACCCACGTGATATGAGAGTGGAGGCGGGATGTGGTAACTGGGTCTTGGACTACTTCCCACACGTTTACCAGCCTACTCATTTGGAGATTTGCTGATGTACATGTGCATTCCTACGTAGGAATCCTAGATAGATTCTTGGATCATTAACCTTCCACAGGAAGCGTGGACTAATCCGCCACCTCCCTACCGAGTCGATGGTGTGAAGTCTAGAGGGTAATAAAGTGCTCAAGCTGGCTGTCCAGACGAGAGGGGCAATGTCATGATCATCTAAATTATTCTTTATTTACTCCTGTTACAAGGAGCATACTGGGGATATTTACAATAGTAAATTCAAATGTGGTCATAAACATCGTACATTCGAAAACTACACGGCACATCGCGCTCATATATAGTAGCCAATACTCTTTTATGTGGTATGTATTATCCGCTTAGTCGGTAGAAGCGACTGCAGCAGTTCAGAAGCCTGTCAGCGCGTTCGAGACCTGTCCTGAAGTACGTTTGCTGTGCTCAGCTTGGATATTTAGACTTTTCAGATTATTCCTCTAAATTTCCATACCCTTCCGAAGCCTACTGAGTATGGGCTGGGGCATAGGCTGCCAGTAATTGAGTCGATCCAAGGATACTTCCTGGCTCTATCTAACGTTGCGATAGTGTATTTTGAGCGAGACTGCCTCTTCTTACAAATTTGCCAGAAGCCCAATAACACAACAGTAACTCCTCAGAGGTCTTACACTATTCCCGCGCGATCCGCGGAACTTACGGGTACTTATCCTTGCACTTGAACTAAGCTCGGGCCCGATGACACCAGAGCCCACATCGCCACTCGCGGAAAAGAAAGTCTACAAAAGGTGAAATAAAACCAGTTGAGAAGGAACGTTCCGTCGTTACTTCAAAGAATTGGAGGACTATAAATATAATCAAAGACAACTCGAGTCACTTAACGTATAATTTGAGCAGGTTGATCCTGCGGCTGTTGTTTCTTCCGTCTCCAACAACTACTAAAGAAAGAAAGCTCAAATGGATTGTGTCAATGTGTCGTATGTGTCATAGCGACTGATATTCTCTTACTATGCCATGGACAACGTCCCGAATGTCGTGCCCCTGATATCCACCAAGCAACTTCGTGTCTTGTTCATCCGGCTCATATTCAACATTACGTCCTGCATACAAAGACGACTCAGGGATGAGCGGATGTTCCTTTTCCAAAGCTGGCAATATTATCTCTTCGCCCGCAGCGGAGAAGAATAGACCCAAGTACTCGGAAAAGGTGAGATTTTCATCCCCGAGAAGTATGGACCTGCCAGACACAGACTCGCTGTTATGCAGCGCAGCAGTAATCGCCGATGCCAATGACTGGACCGAGATGAAGTTTGTGCTTCCAATGGGTGCATAATAAGGGATACCCAACTTGCCGCGTGCGTATTGAGTATATGTGACAAACATAGGGACTTTCATACCAGGTACAATGCCAACCACGAAAGGTGCATCCAGACTACAGGCGTGGAAACCAGGCCCTGCTAGGGATATGATTCCATCAGCAGCAAGTTTGCGTGATCTTACATATGGGTCTGTTGTAGCTAGCTCAGGCGCAATGTGCGGGTAGAAACTTCCGACATGTATAAATCTTTTGACTCCGGCATCGCGGGCTAAGCTAGCGAACTTAACGAGAGCCTCGCTTGCCTGAAGGAAACACTTGTTCGCCGGGTGATCCTGAGGTACGTGTCGTACATCGGCGCCGGCTGTGAAGATGATGGTGTCAAAGCTCGCGAGCACGTCTTGAGTATATCCGCCGGTAACGTAATCGATGCTAATGAAAGGAAACTGTTCTAGAAGGGGCACACCCTTCGGAGGATGGCGACTGGCGAGTGTGATGGAGTGGCCGCGAAAACGTAGGCTGAGGGCTGTATATCCTCCGATCATCCCCGTCCCCCCGACAATAAGAATACTCATAGTTTCAGCCATTTTAAAAAATTCTTGTAGATTGCGGGTTTGAAGTCTCCCCGATGTTAACAAGCTATGGCTTCTTTTTTAATGCTCAAGTAGAACTTGTTGAGAAATATTGCTAGCCCTGGTGTGTGTAAGCCTGCCGCGCGATCCTCGGGATCCACGGCATTTCGCGCAATACTCGAATAGCGCCTCCACATCGCCCCCCTATACTAACCTGTCTCGTTATAAGCACTGTGCATATAGCACGGGGATAAAGGCGATTAGGAAGATATTAAATTTAGGCTTTATAGCTTAAAGTTTAATAAAAAGCCTATAAGAAATAGTATAAAGAAAGTAAAAGAGATATTAAGAGAGATAAAGTAACATGGCAGGAATTAATTAGCTTATTATTCTCCTAAGTAATAGAATAACAGCTATAGTATAATATAACCGGGACGAGCTCTGACCCCAAACTATTTATTTCTATGCAGTCCCATATAATAAAAAAGCAGATACGGTGTGTTAAGTCAACCCCATGGGATCCAGGGAATTAACTTGTGACGTGATTTCGGATTCCGTCCCGATTGGTGACATTTAGTTGTTTTTCTTTTTCTTTTTCTTTTTCGCTCTATTATCTGTCTATGCCATGCTCGTCACGCTCTTCGTTTCAGTCGCTTCCATCTTAAACTTCCTCAAATTTTCATAATAACATTGTCCTCTAATATCCGTCTCGGTAAATCAACTCTGTCTGGATGTTTTCCAAATCATTTCGCACTTAAAAATATTTCTTCTTTAAATCCTGCAGAGAAGGCAAGAATAATATTAGCTGCAGAATAATACTTGCTTGTCCTTGGCCAAATTTCCAACGGTGTTCATAGCGCTCAGATTCGGTGAGATAATGCAAAAACACTAGACATCAAAAGTTTACCTTGACACGATACGTTTAACAAATGGAGTGCTGAAAAAGGTCAGAGGACAAGTTCTTGATGGTTGTAAAAATGACGGGCAGGCTATGTAAAAGGATGCGTAGTGTAGCTGATATGTATAGGCTAGGCCTGATCAACCAAGCGTCTGGTTTCTAAATATCTAGACAGCAGTTTCATCGAGGTATACTAAGAAAGATGAAAAGACCCCCCGAGTCCACGGCTTCAAAACACGTATCGGAAATATTTATTCTCGTTGTCGGTCTTGTCGTGCATGTCCATTCTCATGCCGTCCAATTCCGACACAAGCCCTTCAGGCCGCCCATAACATTTGTCACGGCACTTCTTTTCCCACACCATGACAAATCGAAGCAGGACGGCGCCGACACGACCGATACCAAGACAGACTAAGATTGAGGCGAGAGCCAAGACATACTCAGGCGCGCCTTTGTCCCCGGAAAAGGAACGGACCGGCAATGTTCCCTGCCGCATACTCACATGAAAAAGAGCAAGTTGTTGGTGAAGGGGCGCTTCGTGTGACCGGCAACGTTTTGACCAACAATGGTAAGGGCAAATGGGGTCTGAGAATGGCTGGTTATCAGGATAGTTCCCTACCCAGTCAAAAAGACCTATGTCAGATAGTATTTACGCATCTTTACAGCATACGAGTTAATCAGCTAGCAGGCAACAGAACTTCCATACAGATTGGCATCAGTTCCCTGCGTTGCGTAGACCGCAGCGATACCAGCGATAGCCACAGTCATGGATACGATCATGCCCCAGGTTCGCAAATTGCCATATTTTATGGAGAAGATGCCCCAAATAATCATGCTGTCAGCGCTAACAGCCGAAGAAGGCAGGCCGATGAGCAGAGTCTTGAAAGGGTCGAACCCGAATTTTGCAATCAAAAGGCTTCCAAAATTTCTAAGACCGCCGTTGGGAACGCTCTTCAAGAATTCAAAACGAAAAATCAACCACACCTTAAGGTCGATGATGGTGTACCAGGGCTGGTAGGGGTTCCACCCGTAACCCTTAATTCCAGTCATGTTTTCTGCAACTCTGTGAACCGCCATTCGCTTCTCATCGTCTGTGAGGAACCTGGCCTTGTTAGGTGCCTCGGGCATGATCAGTAGCCATACAACGCCGGTCAACAAGGATAAGGTGCCAAGTACGAGGAAAATGTACATACATGGGCGCAATGCCGTGTCGTGAATGTGGCCCATACCGTACGAGGCCAGTGCGCCAAGAATGGTGAAGATTCTTTGCATGGCGGACCAAAGGAGGGTTCTCCAGACTCGTTCTTTGCGAGTGTAGAAGGTCAAGGTGTACAGGACAAGACCTGGCACGACGGTGGACTCTATCACGCCAGGGAGGAAGCGGACGACCATAAGACCAGCAAAATCTTTCAATCCAAGATGACTACACAGAAATTGTTGGAACTTTAAGTGGTCGGAAACATCGAATGCTAAAGGGGAACGTACGCAACCATAAAAACACCCCAGGAGATAACACAAAAGCCATTACAAGGGTTACCCTGAGAGACAGTCAGGTCCTTTTCAGGATCTGAATGTCCGTCATGACTGCTTAGCAGGCACGCGGCATGTGCTTTGCAGCTGCTTCTGATTCAGTTGCCGTCTGAAAGCGCTAAAGCGAGCTAATAGGTTCACGATATCGAACTAGCCCCTCATTTCGTAGCGGGGCTCCGCAGTTCGACGGGTAGACGGTGAACTTGTATGGAGGAGAGAACAGGAAATGCACTGGCAAGTGTTAGACATTGCGGGTATTCGGTCAGTTGGTGTAGATTCGTGTATTCATGTTGTGTTCTGTCAAAAATCTATTCTTGAAGTGGTCGTCAATTCGACGCGTAACCTGAACGTATAAGCCTGCCTGTACGTGACGTCCTAACACTTGTTCAATAACAAGCAGCACTATGCTCCACAACACAAGAAGCGTCTCACTCTTATTACTGGTCCTTGTCGCCTGTATTTCGTTATTTTAACAGCAATTAGGCTGTATTGAGCTATTCTGTACTAAAACTACTTTCCCAAGGAAACACCCAGGTGGCAGAATCAATCCATTTCCGAGTGCGTTCTTCCTCTCATCTCGGGAATGGGGAGGCAATTTCTCAGTTCCTGATGTTTTATTATTCCCCTCAGGTACCCTGGGCTTTCCGGCTTTCGAGCTCTTTCTTCGTGGCTGATCCAATTTCTGCGATGTAGCCGTCCATGTCGTAAGATGAACCGTCAAGCTTTTCCAAAACCTGTCGAGCCTGATCTTCTCAGCTACAAGAAGGGGGACGGTATAGGGAGCCGTTCAGATCAGTTGATTTTTAACCTAAAGGAGGATATATCAGCAGTAGGGTCGTGGGCATTTCGCGCCACGGTGTCGCCTGCAACCGTCTCTATGCACTTGTAGTACATTTACAACTGCATGTAAGAAGGTAAGGAAGACATTGATCCTACCCCGCGTCTGGTGAGATAAGATAAGCCTAAATGTCTCGATGAGATGTCATAAGCTTTACCTATTAATTAATTCTTAAGAATTACTTTTATCCCCCTTATCTCTTAGTTCCTATTAACCTATATAGTATAACAGCGCTTTATTTTCTCTAAGAGGCATCTCACTATAAAAGTAAGCTTCTATGCTATAATTTATATCCCGCTAATATTTAAGACTTATATCGCGCTTATATCTCTTTATAGTAATACTAGTATCCTTATAAATCACACCGCTATAAAAGAGATCTCTTTTTATATAGAAGTTATAAAAATTAAGTCTAAGGCCTTTAAGAGTTTTACCTAATATATTAGGGTACTTATATATTGTATTAAAGATAAAGCGCTAATTTATATTAATTAGTCCCTAGCAAACTTTATTAGATACCTTAAGATATTATAAATTCTTTAAATAAAGAAGCTAATATATAAGGGCTTAAAAGAAAATATTACCTTTTTAGGTTAAATAAGTAAGCTTAGAGAAGTTATAACTAGGTTATTAAGTTAGCTAGCAGAGAATACCTCTTTTAATATAATTAATACTATAAGTAAAGTATTATATAATAAAATAGCACTTATCTAATAGATTATAATAAAATCGCTAAATTTAATCTTTATTTTCTTAGTATATAAATCTGATATAGCCTAAAAGTATTACTTAACTAGGCTATTTTTACTAAAAGGAATTTTAAGAGAGATATAAAAAATCCTAAGCTTATTAAAGTTAAGATTTTCCCAGCCGGGAATATTATTACACTTAATATCACCTGTTATAAGTAATTAAATATTAAGATTATAAATACTAATACCTAACTCTACTAGATATATAAATACTATAGTAATAAGCTTATCTCTAATAATAGCTATAGTATACTTATAATAATACTTAGTAATTAGCTCGGAATTCTTATTATAAAAGTTAAATTTTACCTATTTGTCTTTTTTATAATTATATTAAGAAAACTGCTATAGCATAACGTAGTTAATAAGCGAGTGAGTTAAAAAGGCAAGTAGGTTACTAATATTTCCACTTTAAACCCAGATTTTTAAAAGTCTTTAAATATTCCAAATTAGGCCTAAAATAGCTAGGATGCTAATAGCTTATAACTAAGTCTTTTAATAATATATATAAATTTTCCTAGATTTTTAGAAAAATCTTATATAACCTAAAAAATAGGAAATATAAATACACTGTGATTTATACTATATAAATAGATTTTACTAGCTAAGTAATTTTTTAAAAAATTCAGGGAAAATAAGTTAAGTTATTTTTACTATACTATTAGTAAGAATAATTTTTATAGACTTTTTCTTATTTTATTTAAGGTAATAAAGCTTTATAAGGTAGGTTAAATTTAGCTATATAATATAGTAACTTACTTGCCTTTCTAACTTACTTGCTTATTAATTATATTAGTTTAATTATAAAAATATATGTTTTTAAAAATTAATTTAAATATTTTAAAAAAAGTAATTTAAACTAATATATATTAGCGCTATATTAAACTTCTATATAAATAAAAAGTAATTAAGCTTAATTATTATTATAATAAGTAATATAGTAATTTTTTAATAAGTTAAAAATATTCTAAATTAAAATCCTAATTTATAATTATTTATTAAACTAGCTAGCTAGAGAAAAGTATAGTTTAAATTTACTATTAAAGCTTTATTAGCGAGATAATATTTAATATTATATTTACTCGCAAAGTGTGAAATAGGTATATAATTATTAAACGACCTGTCACTACCACGGTCGACAGAGCCGTAGACAAAGAAGCTCACTGTTTGTTTAACACATTCGTCGATAAATGCCTTTGCTTATAGCAACTCTTGCTTAGGGGTGTAATTACTGGCGAGTGGATTCTAGACTTTAATTAGTCGAGATCAGAAGTTTACGTCGGCAATATGGACAAACCTGTACGAAATAAACCCCCCATACTGGCTCCCACGCCTTGGTGTTCTTGAACAGCGAGGCGGGATGGTCAAGGTCGCCCTGTACGACCTTAATCTTGGATGACTTCTGTAAGAGTTTCTGTTTCTGGGCCGATGGAGATGCAGTATTGCGAGTGACAGCGAGAATGGTGAAGTCAGCCTCAAGTTCCAGGAGATTGTCAATGACTGCACCGCCCTGGTTGCCGGTCGACCCTATTACTAGAATAGATCTAGGCATTATGGTTTGTGTAGGATGTTGGATTGTTGTGAAGATTGAGGCCATAGCTTCAAAAGTTTCTGACTCAGGCGAGTGGTCTAATAATCTCGTCACGAGAGAGCGCGAAGCAAAAGGAATCGATTGGGTGAAGTGTTATCCAGGAAAACGTCTAGAAGGAAGACTTATATCTTGAACACATCGGACAAATAGCACCCGAAGGATACCGAAGTCAAGTCGTGATTACCAATTTCGGCGTACATGGACATGCCGGGGATTGTCGGCCGAGACGGCATTTAACTCCCCATCATTGGGTACGGATTTAGCGGCCGAGAAATTGTGGGGACAAGACCCCGGAAATTGTGATGGCGTACAGACACGGAGATTAGTGGACGACACTGGTTTCAATGACACCAGTATTTCAAGTATAAATGGTCATTCAGGACTTGCAACACTCCTGAGTCTGTAGTTTTCACTTGTACTGGGCGCTTCTTTCAATAGCACTATACGACGACACCTAACTTACAACAGAAACATACTGGAAAGATGGCTCAAAGAAAGGTCGTACTTGTGACGGGTGCCAACACTGGTCTCGGGTTTCAGATTATCAAGGCCATCTGTGGCTCCGATGGATCTTACCAAGTTCTTCTTGGAGGCAGATCCATCCACAAAGCCGAAGAAGCCGTCAAGATCCTGAAGGAAGAGTTCCCAAAGAGCCACCTCTACACGATCCAGGTCGATGTTGAGGACGATGCGTCGATAACTTCGGCATTTGAGTATGTGAAGGCCAAGTTTGGCAAACTCGATGCGCTCATCAACAACGCTGGTCAGTTAAATGTCTTGATCTTTCAAGTTATGAGATTCGCGATACTGATGGACCGTTCAAGGTTCTCAGCTCGACCAACAGGTAATTGCTGGTAAAATGGCGACCAGAGAGATGTGGAACAAAACGTACAATGTCAATGTCACTGGAGCTCATATGATGACATGGACTTTTGCTCCATTGCTCCTCGAATCCAACGACCCTCGTCTTATCTTCATCGCGAGTGGTACATCCTCTCTTACCACGTCCGAGAACCCCGACTTTTTTGTCAACAAGCGACCGTCCAAAGGTTGGCCTAAGACTTTGACCACCGTTGATGTGCCTGCATACCGAAGCAGCAAGACTGGCATGAATATGATGATGAGGTATGTCATTTCCACTCCTTCTGGTAAATCTGCCTTGCATAGCCCTAGAACTTGATCTGACCCGAGTATTAGGGAGTGGACTAGGATACTTGGTGAGGACGGCGTCAAAGTGTGGGCTATCAGCCCTGGCTACCTCGCCACTGGCCTCGGTGTCGGCTCAGAGACGAACCAAAAACAAGGCGCCATTAACCCCGCTATTGGTGCCGCGCTTGTCAAAGAGGTTTTGGAAGGAGCGAGAGATGCTGATGTAGGTAAGGTTGTTCTCAAGCAGGGAATCCAGCCCTGGTAGCGCTTGAGCGAACTGGCTGCATGGGCATGACGGACGACTAAGAGTCAATATCTAAATAAACGTTCATTCCTATATCTCTATTTGCCTGCGATCAGTTGATGTAGTTGGTTCTGGGCTGGCCTATACCCCGTAAGAACCGCTGAGGAAATCATCCAGATAATCCCAATTGGTATCGTTCGATCCATCGGCCTCGCCCAGATTCCAGAACCAGCCGTCGCCCCCCGTTTGTGGTATTCGTTCGTTATGTATGGACGGTGTAGCACACATGCCATCTATCGATGTGATGTTTCCATCGTTATGTTGCCCCCGGAGCTGACAAATAGTAGAATTTATGACAAATAGGGCCTTCGAACGGCTTTTTGCACTATCAGCTGCTCGTTCAGCTTCAATCACAGTTCTGGCTGTTTCCAATATCTCCATTGTGCCAGTCCTATCAATCTGCAGTTCCTGCGTTCCCCAAATTGTTGTATAAACCACAAGACACAGAGTAGTGATACCGAGTAAGAAGTCGTGCCAAGTAATACTCTTCAGGAACCACTCCTCGGTTTCCAGCTGACCTCCAGGTTTACACTCCTCATATACATGTAGGAGGTCGGTGACAAGAGCAAACGATGCGGTATAGCCCTCTTGGGTGCTTTTAGCTCGCAGTTTGGTGACATGTGGGCGATGTAGAACACAGAGGCACTTGTAGTATACAAATGAGATGCAAAGACGAGCGACGATGAGTTGGGGAGGATCAACCACCGAGTTTGCTATTGATCTAGGTCGATATAGCTCCGGCAGAGAACTGTATAAATCTTTTAGCTCCGCATCCAGATTATCGATATCAGCATCTGGTGCCTCCCGTATACGAGGCATCAAGACATGTTGGAGGATTTTGTCGAAAATGGTCATGAATTTGAGCTTTAGAATAGAGAATGTCACTCCCGTCAACTCAGTATCAGGTCGGGAGGGAGGCAGCCGAACGCTGTCTTGATCGAAATCAGAATCAAGAAAATTGCTCGGGGCCTGTGTGTCGGACATTGATAACGGTATTCTACTCGGAAGACCCAGATGGAACGAGACCAGGAGATCTAGTTGCACAAGAACAGACCAGGTTCTACGGCGCATCTCCTGTGCAAATGGGCTTAGACCATGTCCATTGCTCTCCCGGTGATAACCTGAAACGGTGGCAAGGTGGCCAAGAATACTAAGAACGGATCCCATATCTGGACAGATTTCCAGACAGGTAATGAACTGTGATTGACCATAGAGCAAGAGTGCTTCAACGGAGTATATTTTAGGGCGGAAATACTCGCCCAGAGTGAGGCATTGAGCGGCAGCAACAGTAAATTCATTCCCGGGTGTGTCGGTTTCCCTACCCGTTTGAGAAGCGATGGCGGCCATGTAAAGTATCGAAAAGAGCATGGAAATCCAGAGAGGCGACGCTGAGCTAGGGTCGCTCCAAAACGCGTCGTACTGCCTTCGGAACTGTGATGGGTGTATGAAAGGAGTGACATATAACCGGACCCGGAAGTATGTGGAAACCAAGCGGTCTGTGGCCCTTTGCGAGGGAAGATGGGTGTTAAGGACTTCGTCAATGGTGAGACCGTGGGAGATCTTGGCGCCAAATAAGAGACTTATCCCGGCTCCGGGCTCTGCTTGAGAAGCGACGTAAGCTTCAGCATCTACGTCCTCCCGGTCGGCAAAGGAGTTCAGCGTAGATCTGAGGACCTGGATGTCGTCCAGCATGGCTGACCAGTGCGTTGTACCGTTGACATTCTGGTAGCAGGTATCTGAAGCAGAAGAAGATGACGTATTCATGTTTTCCGTAATGCTCGGGTTTTGTGGTAAAGTGGCAGCTGGGGTCACATTTTGTACTCCGCTTGTAGTGTTTGTGCGTTGTCCTGCAAGCAACTCGACAAGACGCTCCAAATTCTCAAGACGTGCTTGAGCTTGAACTTGGCGCGCATCATTCTGCGATGAGTTGCCGGTCGATAGTTCGTACGAGCAGGACGCGGGATCCCTCCTGCGAATGCAGCTGCCACAAGGACTTTCCCTGTCACATTTAAGCTTCCGCTGTCGGCATGCTGCGCAAGCCAACCGCTCTCTATGTTTCCGTAGCCTTGAGGCAGACCTCATATCCAAAATAGATTACCTGGTCTTTTTAGGTGCTCAAGGCTAGTTATTGCAGATCTGTCTGTCTTGGTCGCGGATGTGCAAGCTGAAATTGTCGAATGATTGGCATGTCGAGGCGCGTCTTTGATGTCGTCAATGCGTGGCTTCCTGAACAGTTAATCCGTTGTTGGCTTAGCGCGTATCTTCCCATCTCTCAAGCCCTCAAGGCTTGTGGGGACGGTTCTAGCCAATGAAAGAATAAATTGGGTACAAAGTGCTAGCGAGTACAAGAGATGACACCAGGTGCACGGTCTCAATGAAGTATATTCCATCTGACACTGACGTAGTAGGGATCCACAGGCCTTGGAGACTTTAGAGAGATCAGCTACCCTATTTCTTGGTCTATCAAAGTCGAAAACACACATCGCCATAACTCTGAATAGACACCAAAGACTACAGGTAATAATTAGATTAATTATTTATATTGTTTTTCACCTTAAAAATGCGATATTTCTCAAAGCTCCTCTAACCCTCTGTAATCGAGATTAGGATTGATTCAAGAGAATTACGATGCGGTTCACTTCGCGACACAATGAGAACGGGCGCCAGACACGACGCCAGCTTGGGCACAACCTTTCTACAAAACTTTCAGTCAGCATCACAATTGTAGCCCGCGTGCCTAGCTGAAGTTTATAAGGTCGTTTATCTAGTTATTCTTATTAGTTATGTTTTCCTCTCACAAAAATAGTAGACCAAAATTTGGAAGCTTAATCCCTTTTCTTTTTATTGAACTCGCAGGTAGCCAATGGTTTGTGAAAGACATGAGAGGAGACGAAAGAGCTAGTGTGCATTGCTTTTTATCCGGTGTAAAAACTACCCTGGGTATGGAAGGTCAGGCATCAACCCCGCACTTCCCCACCTCCCTTACTTACCCAAAACTGTTTCTCACACCCTACACTTTGATTTTCTAACGAGCTGATATTCAGTAACTATGCCTGTTACATTCAACGTCGTCGACCATCCGGCTAACGTCTGGAAAAGCCCCAGGGTTGATACACCCGAGAATCTTTTGCAAGAGACTTCCGCCCGAGACTTTCAACATTGCCAACGAATAATCCAGACCTCATTGAACAGCCGTGTGCTCAAAGAACAGCATGTGTCACCCTCCGAAAATGGCTTTGTATGGTCGGCCTACCACGCGTACAGCCAGCACCACCACCTTACGATTCGCCCCGAAGATGTGTGGTTCGCAATCCTCACGCAGCTGAGCTTCTTCATCAACGCCAATGCCGAGGACTTGCGGGCCTTCTTCGTCGATCATCAAGGCCAGAAAGAACTAGAGGTTATACAAGCTGGCACTGTGAACACTGTCAACTTCGGCGCTCTCGCGGAGCGGATGGCGGGCCTCGTCAGCAAGAACGTCAAAGACCCGGAGCTAGGTGCTTGGGTCATGCCTAATTTCTCCACTACGACCGATACTGACCGAGTGGTTGCTTCGGTCCTCTTCATGGGCGCCATGCAAAAATACTTCTCTTACACAATGAGCTTGACTTGCGGAATTCCTTCAGTGACGCTGCTAGGTGACGTGTTAGACTGGCAGGATATCCGCGGTAGACTAGACAGGTTGGAACAGCTTGGAGATGAGCCTAAGCAGTTCGCTGAGATGCTACGGCCAATTTTGAAGCACATGATCCTATCCTTTGAACAGCCAAACGATCCCAAGGTCATCCGGTTCTGGAACACCATTGCAACACTGAACCCTATGGACAGCGGTTCTGACTACATTACGGGATGGATCACGGCATTTTGCTTCTGGAATGACAAGGGGAAAGCCAAAAAACGTCATGTAGCCAAGGTCCTTGACAGAATTTCCTACCCTTCCGTGGATGTCGATCAAGTCCCTGTCGGCTTTGCTTCTGTGCCAGTCACGGTCAACGACAATGGCAATTCGTTCAAAAGTATCATGCTAGCTGGGTCCTTTGGTATTCAAGGACTACCATTCGACCATAACTGGTCACATGGACAGGATCTAGCTCGAAGTGAGTTTTCGCATGAGACTCCGACGCCGGAACTTGTCAGAATCCAGCCTCTGTCAGGGTGGCTGATGTATGAAGACGAAGCCGGTGAAGAAGCGAAAGCGAGAGACGCAAAGAAAAGTGCACTGCAGGATGAGCTCAAAGAAATCGAGAGAATGATCGAGTCAGGAGACGATAAGGTGTGGAGTGAAAAGATGAACAGAATGTTCCAACTTGAGAGGCAAATCCAAGAACTAGAGGCATATTGAAACAGGAGAAATTGAAAGTTTTCTTGAGCTTTTTCTGTTAGCCTTCTTTTTTTTATAATATCAATATTAATATGGAAGAGATCTGATTGACACGTTGAAGTAGTCTTAATGAGAAATCTAGAGAGGAAGATTGTACGCTTACTTAATAAAAGATGGCTTCTTTTACTTTTAGCTTAGAGACAAGTTAGCCTCCTAGTCATGCTGTCATATTCAGTGTCTTCTGCTTGCCTGCTCGAAGTCTAGCATCCATGGCCTTCCCCGCTGAGTTGGTTAAGTACCCGGAACTTATCACTAGCACCTTCAGACTCTTTGCCAATAAACAGTCTAGTTGTTTGATCATGCTTGAACTGCTTGGTAAAGTGATTCGGACGAACAGAAACCCAATTCCCCGGATTCATGACAGTCGCCGGTTGACGGAACCCGAGGTGGAGACTGTGGAGTCGCGATCACCTTCCAGATAAGGTAACCGTAGGAGATGGCAACGCCCGGGTCGGGCCGGGTCACATGGACGATCCAGGATGCGAGCTAAACCACTGCATAACCGATCAAAGAACGACGTGAAGTCGCGATGTGATGCTCGAAGTGGCATGAAGGTATTAGGCGATGTTATCGCTTATGTACCTCTTATTGGGAGGACGAACAAGTACTCGCTGCATTCTCCTTAGTAGCAGCACGTGCCTTAGCTCATCTCATGCAGTTTCCTAAATCGTCGCGAGGCGTTTGCCTTGTCGAGTGCTAGAGCATCATGGCATAGACCATTTAAACCTTGGAACAGCCTTTGCAAATCGAGAGATTAATCATTTAGTAAACCACACTCGACTTGTATTCACATACTCATTCATCTCTACTAATTCTCACAATCAATATGCCTCGAAGCCAAGAAGGCTTCCAGTGGACACCGTCCCAGAATATCTACGGTCTTGAGACAGATGCCGTGGTGCCCAGTACACCTAGCTCTCAGCTCAGAGAAACCTACGATGCCATTGTCATTGGAGCTGGATTTGCCGGCCTCGTCGCCGCACGTGACCTGTCCCTTATCACAGGAGCCAAGGTATTGCTGCTCGAGGCGCGCGATCGAATCGGCGGGCGAACTTGGACTGCCTCCGCGATGGGTGAATACCTTGAAGTGGGTGGCACTTGGATCCACTGGTACGAGATTCCCTACGATGTTCACAAAGTGACAAGTCGCTAACAAGCATGATACAATCTAGGAACCAACCGCACGTTTTTTCCGAACTCCACCGGTATGGTCTGCACACGAACATTAAGACCTCGAATGGAACATTTACCCCCGAAAAGATATACTACAAGACTCCTGATGGCACGTGCAAGATCATATCTGAAAAAGAGCTCAATGACCGAATCGAACCAATTGCGGAGGCCTTCTTTACCATTGATGGTCTGAATAGCCACGACTTGATGCCATACCCTCATCAACCTTTCCACAAGTCATCACCTTGGTTGAGGTACGACCACTTGAGTATTCAAGATCGCCTCAACCAAATTGATGGGTCCAAGGAAGACAAGGCGCTTCTTGAAACCTTGATAAATACAATTGGAAGCGACAAGTCTAACAAAATCGCCTTCGTTGAACCACTGCGATGGTATGCACTTGGTGGCCATTCAATGGCTGGCATGTTCGAAATCATCCAGTCGTATAAGCTCGGACCTGGTGGTCAAACGTTGTTCGCCCGCAGCATCTTGAACGAGTATCGAGGACACATAAAGTTGGAGACCGTGATCGATAAGATCGAACAAACACCTCGCGGCGTCACCATAACCACAAAGGATGGGGCAGCATACAGAGCTGTGAGTGTCGTTTGCACTATTCCTCTGTAGGTTCAGACTTGACGCAAATCCCGATAGATCCTGACTGACTGGCCCTTTGCAGCAACTGCCTGGGAGATATCCAATTTTCGCCACCCCTAAGTCCCTTGCGTCAGGAAGCGATCAACCGCGGCCACATGAACAAAGCTGCTAAAGTGCACTTCAAGTTGCGACAACCTGAGAAGGCTTGGCTTTCTATGGCTACCACTACGTCAGAATCCCCATTCATTTTTGCTTTCTCTGACCATAACGGAACCGGTGACAACACTGATAGTGGCACTTACGCCATCGCATTCGGTATCAACGGTCGCTTCATTGAGAGGGAGTCCAATAATGAGATGATTTCAGGCTTCAAGAAGCATCTTCGACCAGACGTAGAAGTCGAGTCGTATGTCACTCACAACTGGGTTACTGACCCCTACTCAAAAGGAACTTGGTGTTCTTGGGGTCCTGGTGAGATGAGCAGATATTTGGGAGAATTGCAGAAAAGCCACGGACGCATTTTCATGGCTAGTGCAGACTGGGCGGAAGGTTGGAGAGGTTTCATTGATGGAGCAATTGAGCAGGGAGCCATAGGAGCGCGGGCAGCCCACAAGGTACTCGTTGACGGAGGCGATATCAGGTTTCGCCTATAATTAGGTTTTGATACATCAGGAATTAGACAAAATATTGTCTTGCTTTCCATTGCCCTTTTTGTGCAGAGGATCGTGCCTTGCCTTGTGCTACTACGTTAACCTGGCTGGAAAGATAACAGCGGATACACGTTTTCCTTGACAAGGGCATGATTCCAAAAGACACCAGGTCTGTGTTCTTTGTCAGAATCAGAAGTTATCTGTATCTTCTTTGGCATATAATACAGCCGTCTTGTGATGCTAAACTTACAAGTATCATAGTTAACTCCGGTTGATAAAATGCGAGATATATATTTGTATATATGCGACCTTTTTTTTCTTATTTTTTATTTGAATTCTCTAATTTTTCTCTTTTTTAACGAAACCTACAATGTCCAACAGCTCAGAAAGTACTGTAGGCATGTCGAGGCTTGAGACTGGGTGATTTCAGATAGCCTCAATCACAACGAAGTGGGCGACGCTAAATTTCGAGATTCGAAAAGCAGATTAATCACAATGTACAGTACAGCTAATTATAACACATCGAGCCTTCTTTAGCCCCCAACGCCTAGCGTGACATGATGCCTCGCGTGGTACACACAGAGTTGCAGCAATTCATGCCGCGATTCCGTCACTCGTTGGGGGACCGCTATACACTGTGAAAAGATTAGCATCAAACCTCCCTCGCACTGACGAAGCAACGTACCTTTGTGCGCATGAACGAAATACCATGCAGCAGACAAAACGGCAAAGCCAACAAAGACTACGCAGGCATAGTTCATTGTCACTGCTGTGACGGGGAGAGCACTCGGCATACTGAAGAGAACAACTTGGAACAAAATCCAGCCAACAGCCACCCAATTGACGATAGCTCCGAGGACAGGACCACAAGTGAAGCGAGCACCATTGACCTCTTTCCGCTTGTGCATTAAGCTGACAATGACAGGGATAACGTAGCTCACTTCCAAAGACATGACACCGACGGAGACAAACGCCGTAAAAGCGGAAGAACTGCCAAGATAAATGACGCCAAGAAGCATTTGGACCACTGTAACCAGAATGATTGCATTGACGGGGGCCCCAAGTCGCTCATGAACATGGGAGAATAGCCAGGCTCCGGGAAGAGCTTCATCTCGAGCAAATGCCCATGTGCAACGAGAGGCAGCAACAGTGATACTCAAACTGCACCCGAGGGTGAGGATTAGAACTAAGATGAGGAGTCCGAGACCACCAGTGTCGCTACCCATGATGGAGCGAAAGAGAACAGGAAGAGCCTGTCCGTAAGGTGCAGCGATGAGATCCTCAAGAGGCCCAATCGTGAAGCAGATAGGGAGGATGAAGAAAAAGCCAGCCACAGCTTGAACGGGGATGTTCAGCGCAATGGCTTTTGGCACCTTGACAGCAGGCTCGGCACATTCTTCGGCCATAGCGGCAATCATGCCAACACCGGAAAAGGTGTACGCTGCCGGTAAAAGGCCGATAAAGAAAGTAAAGCTTCCCCAACCAGAGAAACTTTTGTCATAATGTCCCAGCGCGTATCCCGCGTCATGTCGACCGGATTTGGCCTTGACTGAAAGCGCGATCAACGTGACAATAATTGTCAACCCAATCCACGCAGCACACATTGTGTCAATGGCTGCTAGCCACTTGTTTGCAAAAACGCAAACAATCAAGGTGAAGAGAAGGATGGCGTAGAACATTAACAATAGTTGCCACGTTGTTGCCTCCCATTCTGGCTCCATCATAGTTATAGTAGCTGCGAGCAGAGATACGAAGCCAAAATTGACCGAAAGGGTGATAGTCCAATTTGCTGTAAGCCATGTCCATCCAGTAACAAACGACAGGACAGTCCTGCCTTTTGAAGCGAGTTGAAACGACCAGTAGTACGGTCCGGCTGAGGTTGGGTACCTCGAGGCTAATTCGGCGATGGAGAGGGCCACGCATTGGCTCAAGGCGACAACAACTATCCAGCCAACAAAGAGGGCCAGAGGGCCACCTCCATAGACAGCGCTGATGAGAGGCCCGCCAATTGCGAATGGAATGGCCTCAATTGCCAAGGACTGGAAAAGCAGAGTGCGCGTGGAACGGTTTCGTTGTAGGTTTGAAGGGCGGTAACCCAGCTGCTCAAGGTTCTCAACATCTCCTAAGGAGATGTCCTGAACGGTACCTGTCTGAGATGCCCTTCTAGGGACTTCGACTGGTTTGGACTCCATCTCGGATTTTTTGAAGTCAAGATTATCTTGCAACATGTTCAATGTGCAACCAAGTAGGGCGTGATGCAAGAAGTAACGGTGGAAGATTCACAAAGTCATAAAGAATCGTGTTCCTTATCAACACGAGGGCCTCTACACATACCGGGATACTCTCAGGCTATCTCATCACCCCGGCATTTTTATACCGGTTACTTAGTGCATTCTCGAAACTCAATATCATCTCGCTACTTGTGACCACCTGGCAGTCGTCATGCCTGCTCATTAGCCTTGCCCCAACACCGTCTCAACCTTTAATGAATCTCATCTCCCCGCAGATAATCCCCACGAGGTTGTGAGCATGGCGCCAACCGTCTGTCTGGGGTGCAGATCCAACCCTCCATGTTCGCGTCCGCTGAACAAAGCGTGACCTGAATTATATGAAATCGGATAAGAACCCGGTCCGGAACCGTTCTAAACTGTAACAAGATACCCTCGTTGAACCAGATAAGCTCGATTGTGGCTCGCAACACAACGTGATTGGGCGCTATGGCTGACCCCGAAGACTCCAATATTGCAACGCCTAAAAAAGCCCGATCAGGATATCGTAAGAGACGCTAGTCCAAGCTGAGTAACTCATACCGAAACCTCAAGTCCACACCTTGCAAATTTGACCCAAGCGTGAACCTGCAAAAGCTGGAAATAACAACCAGCGCTATAAGATAAGTATTCGTATGTACAGACCATATCGCACACGCAAATAGCCGGCAGTATATTCATCAGTTCCTTCATCATGGGATCGAAGAACAGTGGCCGTCTGCCCGTTGCCAATCCCGTCACTTCTTTTTGGAATGACGAACCCAAGAAGCTAGATGACTTTCGCAGCACCGCGGAGCTCCCCTCACTAGCTGACATCATCATTATCGGCTCAGGCCTTTCTGGTGTTGCGACAGCTTACTTCCTTCTCAAAGATCACAAAGGTCCAAATCCTCCCTCAATCGTTCTTCTTGAGGCTAGGAAGATCTGCAATGGTGCAACTGGTCGGAACGGCGGCCATGTCAAGCCAGACACATACTCTGACATTCCCAAGTTTGCCAGGCTTTTCGGAATCGAGATCGCAGCGCAACTAGCTGATTTTGAGGCATCTCATGTAGTTGCAGTTAAGAATCTTGTTGAAGAAGAAGGTCTCGACTGCGATTTTCATGTAACCAGAGCCCTCGACGTATACTTAGATTCCACACATGCGAAAAAGGTTGAGGAAACTTACCGGAAAATCGCAAGGAATGGGTTAGTAAACTTGTCCGACGTGGCCTTCACACCCAAGAAACATGCCGAAAGGGTAGGTCTTCATCACTCATTGGATGTTGCCATTCTCTAATATCTGTATTTAGGTTTCTGGTGTCAAGAATGCTAAAGGTTGCATTTCGTATACAGCAGCTCACCTGTGGCCTTCAAAGCTAGTCCATCAGTTGCTCGAGAAGCTCGTGGACCAAGGGATAAACGTCCAAGCCCACACACCTGTCACGTCGGTGTCACAGACTGAAGGTGGCGTATGGTCAGTCAACACTCCGCGAGGGACCATTCGGGCGAAAAAGATCATTCATGCAACAAACGCCTATGCTTCCCATATCTTGCCCGAATATGAACACGCCATCACACCAGTTCGTGGGGTCTGTAGTCATTTAGCAAGCGACAAGAAGGAGAAAATCCCGCATCTCGTTAACACCTATGGCATACGGTTCGATGAAGTCAATAACGACTACTTAATTCCCCGACCTGACGGCAGCATCGTGGTTGGAGGCGCCAGAGAAGCATTTTGGCATGATAAGAAGCGCTACTATGACACGATTAAAGATGACGAACTGGTGGATGAGGCAAACTCATACTTCGATGATTACATGCAGCGATACTTTCGTGGTTGGGAGGATAGTGGAATGAAGACGAAGAAAGTCTGGACAGGAAGTAAGTGGAACCCGCACCGCAACATAGAGAACATCAAAGAATTGACATATTCTGCTTTATAGTTCTGGGTTATAGCTTCGACTTTATGCCTCATATTGGTGAGGTACCCGGCAGACCGGGTCAGTTCATCATTGCAGGCTTCACAGGCTACGGTATGCCAAAGATTTTGCTTTCTAGTAAGGGCCTTGCGAGGATGGTAAGCGACGGTATCTCTTTTGAAGAAACCGGCTTGCCAAGTCCATTTAAGACAACAAGAAAGCGAAATGAGTCGAAAACTAGCCCATTGGAGGATTCTTTGAAGCCCCTATGGGTAGACAAAGCCAACTTATGATATATAGACTTTTGATAGCTGGATAAGGCTTCACTGTCTCACATTGTTCCCCAATATTGGCATTGAACTTGTGGCCGTCTTCTTGTAAAGCGACACTGCAACTGTTTGGAAACAGACTGGCGCTCAATTTCTTATACAGAGAAAGGCACAAGATTCGCTACACCAGTAGTAGTCTTGTCCTTTCTCTGTCCTTGCCCAATTGTACGAGGGTATAAGCTATGTAGACACTACACTTAGTAACGCTTTCCAGCGCAGCAGCCGATGCAGTCATTCAGCTTCTGTAACTTGACAGCACTCTGGGCTTTCACATCGGTTCAACCTTACCGAATGGAATGGGTAGTGGTAAATGGGGGGGGATGGCTACTTTTAGCGTCCGTCATTCTCTGTAATCATCCTGATAACCACCTGTGCAATACTAGCACTGCCATCCTCTAGCTTCGGCCCACAAGTGATGTAAAGTGTGGGGCTTATCGGCGACAAACTCTAGTGTATTATTACCCCGCATTCCAAGTTACTGGTATAAGTTTGTCCCTCGCCCAACTGTCGCCTGCCGGCCTCCCGAAGACGACCATCTGAACATTGTCCTTGTGTGGCAATCTCTGCCTATAACAATATTCCTTTGTTATCACCAACCAATCGCCTCATTAACCCTGATGAACGGTGATTGAATCAGTTTTCTGGAACGCTATGTCGAGCAAACTCCGAAGTCGAGGCGGTTAGTTAATTCCTTCTACTTGCCACCCTGGCATTGATGAAAGGGCTTCTTTTATTGATTCGATTTCCAAGGCTGCGTCACTTGTAAAAGCAAGCGGCAGAAATGTGACGAGACTCGGCCATGTTGTATGCGATGTCAAAGGGCCAATATTCCTTGCGCGGGTTACCCGAAAGCAGAACTCCGGTGGCGGAGCTTTAACAAGGCGGAACCCGCTGGCCGAAAAGTCAAGAGCAAGACGCGATCAGAGTCCAAAGACCAAACTTCAAGTGCTCAGCAGGAGAGTTGGGCAGTACTACAGCCTGAAGAGTTCTCGAACGGACTATTTGTTGGCACTGGCAGTTCACCTAGCGACGACAGTACTGTCTCCGCCGAGATAATACAGACAACGTTCCAGTCCAATTGCCAAGAAACAAACGAGACAGCGGTCGATGTATCATCAATAATGTCCGGTCTCGACTTTCCTCTTGACCTTGACTTCTTCGATCCTGGTGATTCAAACACTCCATTCGATGTTGAAAATGAATTCGACAAGCAAGGAGACGACGAGATTGATGATGCATCACAACCGTCGTCGGGATACTTGTTACCATTTCTATGGACATCACAAAACGATTTCTCCAGATCACCCAAGGCGATCTCAACTGTATCGCTGGTACCGACCTTGGGCCAACTCAGACCGTCTTACTCGGCCACTAGAACGCTCATGATGCGTTTCGACCAGCAAACCTGCGATATCTTGTCCATCAACGAGGGGGCCAATGGAAATCCTTGGCGAACACTGATCTCGTCACTCGCTGATCAGTCCCCTGCTGTGTGTCATGCACTATCCTGCATGGCTGCATTTCATGGCTCCTAAGATCTACCAAGTCTCCATTCGCGCGGTATAGAGGAAATGGATGAGAGCAGCAAGTGGCTCACGACTGAGAGAGAAGCGAGATTCATACCATCACTAGCTGCGTCGATCGCCCTTGTCTTCGCTGAAGGTTGGAAGTCCCCCAAGAACACGAGCAATAAGCACTTGGGAAACACTCGGCGGTTGATCGTGGAGAAGTTTCCTACGGAACAGAGACTTTGGCACTTAACGACCGAGGACTCGGCCAGATTCAAGTATCTGGTTACAGCTTTCGTTTATGTTCATGTGATATCCGGTATTACATATCTCAAAGAGGAGCATGTTCATCCTCTGCCTGAGAATATTCTCACATTCTTAAGTCCTGTGTTGAGTGGATCAATGACCGAGATTGATCCTCTTCTAGGATGTGCCACTTTGCTATTCCCTTTACTCGACCAAGTCGCACTCTTAGTTAATAAATCTCGTCGTGCTAAGAAAAATAGCTTGACTATTGTTAGTCAAGCCGGTGAGCTATATGAACTGTTGCTCCAGTGGCAGGCACCCAAAGTCAACCTGCTCCAGTCTTTCGGCGAGCCTCGCTATAGTCCGCAACATCCTATACAGACAGCTGAAGCGCTACGCTACGCTACATTATTGCACCTACACCAAGCTGTTCCTGAAATCCCTTCTCTTTCGTCAGAGGAGCTTGCCAGGAAGGTTTTGTTGAAACTAGCCAGCATATCTTCGACAAGCCGGATGACCAATCTTCACATTTTTCCCTTATTAGCTGCCAGCTGCGAACTAACAGACGAGGAAGACCGGGAGTGGGCAAAACAACGCTGGGAGGCAATGATACTACGGCTACGGGTTGGAAACGCAGATACATGCTGGGAGATTGTACAAGCCACTTGGGCACGCCGTGACGAATACTCGTCTGAGAGACGCTCTTTGGTTATAGAGCAAGAATCGGAGCTTGGGGAAGACTTTACTACCCGAGGCAAGTTGCACTGGTTAAACGTGATGGATGACCAACAATGGCAAGGTAAGCTTATATCAACTCCACACTTCTTCTTGGATCTCTGATTAACTAGGTTATGCATAGTATTCGTGGGATAGACGATTTGTTGTAATTGGTAATTTCCGAGGGATTAGGAAAGAACCCTGCGGACATACATAAACATTACTCGTTTCGTACGCGCCGACCAGCGACAGTGATTGGCGAAATGGGTCTTTTGAAGCGTTCCCACAATGACGAGGTGTTGAGACTCGGAATTAGGTGTGTTGACACGAAGGGCTGGTCATCGGGCGCTAGATAACAGGATGAGCCTTCTTCGCTGGAACTAGGGTGATGACCGGCGACTAGCTGTCCGTCCGAGTAAAGATTGAGGAGTGATAGCTACGGCCGTTGCTAAGTAAAAGCAGGTAGAGACGAGTAGCTCGCAATCGATGTCTAAAAGCGGCTTTACCAAGCGATTGGTTAGGGCTGGAGTTTGGCCAGGACCAATCGGTGTCCAGCGAAGCCTCGCGTGCGAGTTCCTAAACAGGACATTGTAAACATCGATGACCAATGAGAGCCGATGATCGGCCCGGCTCTGGCAGCGCTTGCATCACTTCTCATTGACTTTCTGGCCCTCTCAACTGAGCGCCATACTGTGGTGGCCGATTCGCGATAGTCAACGTACCCGTTTTCTTTCTTTGACTTAACAACATCCTATATATGATGGCAGTTCCATCTGCTCTGTCTGGGTTCGTCCCCATAGCGGATCATCCCGGCCTTCAAGCTCAATTTCCAACACTTGTTCACAATGACGGTCTCTACCCCCAGGCTAAACGACTCCTCTCTTCTCATCGACAAATGCTATGTCGATGGAGATTGGGTTCTGGCTTCGTCAAATAAAACCTTTGACGTAACTGATCCGAGCAATGCTAGCAAGATAGCTTCATGCCCCGAATTCTCGGCGTATGACACTGAGAAAACGGTTGCGGCTGCCCAAACCGCCTATATTAAATGGAAGAACACCTTGCCCCGGGTAAGGGCTAATCTGATCCGGAAATGGTACGACGAAATTGCCAATAATGCTGAAGATATTGCAACCTTGATTACTTGGGAGGTTAGTCCAATACTTCTAATTCCAACGCGTTGCTTCCTAGTCAGTACTGATACTGTACATCCAGAATGGCAAGCCGCTCGCTGAGGCTCGAGCTGAAGTACAATATGCAAATAATTTCCTCTTGTGGTTCAGTGAGGAAGCACCTCGAATCTACGGGGATACTATTGCGTCAAGCAATCCTAGTAATCGGGTGTTCACAATTAAGCAGCCTGTGGGTGTCTGCGGTATCATCGTTCCATGGAACTTCCCGGCCGCTATGATCACCCGTAAGATTGGGCCAGCTCTGGCTGCAGGCTGTACAATTGTTGCCAAGTCTCCTGGAGAGACACCACTCACGGCAAATGCTCTGGCAGAGCTTTCCCGCCGCACCGGAATCCCTCAAGGGGTAGTCAATATTATCAGTGCTCTGGAAAACACTGCACAAGTCGGCAAGGTCCTTACCACGGATAAAAGGGTCAAAAAAGTCTCATTCACCGGCTCCACGGGAGTCGGAAAGTTGTTAATGGAACAATCATCAGGGACCATGAAAAAGGTCTCATGGGAACTAGGCGGAAATGCGCCCTTTATCGTCTTCGGTGATGCCCCAGACCTCGACGCGGCAGTTGAAGGCGTTATCAACAGTAAGTTTCGCGGAAACGGTCAAACTTGCGTGTGCGCGAATCGCATCTATGTCCAACAAGAAATCTACGATGCGTTCACCAAGAAGCTTGCCGAGCGAATGCGTGGATTCACGGTCGGCCAGGGTTTCAAAGAGGGCGTTACGCATGGCCCCATGATCCATCAAAGGGCGCTGGACAAAGTGCAGGCACATGTTGACGATGCAGTGAAAAAAGGTGGACAGGTTGTCATAGGAGGCCAGAAGCTTCCAGATCTAGGGCCCACGTTCTATGCGCCCACACTTATCACGCACGCAAATCCCGATATGCATCTCGCTAATGAAGAGACCTTTGGACCAGTAGCGGCATTATTTCCCTTCAAAACTGAGGCTGAAGTGATTGCTCTTGCAAACGACACTGATATGGGTCTTGCAGGCTACTTTTATAGCCGTGACGTGGCGCGTATCTATAGAGTTGCGGAAGCCTTGGAGGTTGGCATGGTTGGCGTTAATACCGGAATTATATCAGACACGGCATCGCCATTTGGAGGCGTCAAACAGTCAGGATTCGGTAGGGAAGGAAGCAAGTATGGAATCGATGAATATGTTGTGATTAAGACGGTCACAATCGGTGGGATACAAGCCAATTTGTAACCTTGGAAGAGTTTTGTCTTCCATAGGCCGACTGCTTGCAGGTAGCGATATATCCTTATATATGAGTACTGTGCTAGACTTCACTGACATCTTCATATAATTCCTCAACTGGAGGCGGTAGACTTCTGTCCACATTCATGAGTAGACACCGGTTAGCCTTCTCTACCAGCATGTTTAAATGTCGGTAGCTCCCCCCAAACCTCGTTCCCACAATCCTCACCATCTCCATTAATGTATCGATAGCGCCAATGTCCATAGCTGATCCCTGGTGTTGAAGCGGCACTAATAGCAGAAGATCTGCTAGAGAACATCCCACATCGAATACCTTTTCTAGGATTCCAACGCCATTTGCTTCGAAAGCTTGAATGGGTACGAGCTGCGACACGAGAACAATATCGCGTGCAATGCTGGCTGGATAGTTCAATGACATGACATCTTCGCTATTTTCGGCGGAGAGGACTCTCTTGGTGGCGCAAAGTCTCCAGACTATGATCTTGAGCCACTGGCGTGATATAAGGAGGTCTGCTTGCTGAACCTGGGAGTAGTTTGCCAGATTGGGAAGCGCATACTTCAGAAGGCACTGTAGTTTTGAAAGATGCACCGAATCTGTAGAGTTCGATGATGTCGCAGAATTCCAAGTTGCGATGAACTCCGAATCAAAAGGTCGAAAGAGTGAAATGAGGTCGAGGAAGCCAAGCAATATTTCAGCGTCTGAAGACAATGGGTCAACAGCCGGCAGGTCCAGCGTTTCCTGCAGCCTGATTGGTCGATTTCTCTGCAATGCATATGCTCTTTCGGTGATGAAAAGTACCCAGAACATGCGTTGGGCGTACGTCGTCGAGACGGGGTCGTCGTTATTGCTGTGAGTGGCTTCTTCATGCAAGCGCAAGGTCTGTAGCATTGTTATAGCCTCTTGCAGATAATACCATGCCGAATTGTCCTTGTCAAGGGAAAAGAAGGCGGCATATAGGAAGAATGACGTTTGAATATGGGTCAAAGAGGGATGCTCGATAGGATTGCAGTACTCCCTCGAGCGAAGGGTTTCAGAAATTAGGAAGTCGGCTGGTGGAACAGTTAAATTGTCCCGGATAGATGAGGGCGGCAGTATTTCTGGTGAAAGTGCAATGATGGCACAGCAGGCTGCAATAAGGCCATGATCCTCGGCCGATCTTGGTGTTTGCTCGAGCTTTTGGCGATCCAGGATAGGTGTGAGTGGGTATTTGTGCTTAAAATACGCATCCAGGCACCATCGGATGACCTCTTCGGTGATTTGAGATGAAGGAGAAAAGTTTTCCGATGACAACGAGGATGATGGCGAGGCAGATTTCTCAGGCTCAGAAGAATATGATCCTTCGTTAAACCTGGGAAGAGGGCTTTGGGGAGCCACTGGCGCAGGCCGCCCAAGTGGCCTTCGTGCATGTCGTGGGCCTCTAGGTCCAGTCTTCTTGTGTACAGCCAGGTAAGTGCAACCTACCTCTGATCCTCGGCAATTGAGGCATGGCTTGGAGCCATCACATCGGACTTTACGCTTGTGGCAGGCATCGCATGCTTGTCGAACTTTTCTTGACGGCCTTGGATCGACTGAAGTGGACATGATTGATGGATAGTTGATGACCAGTCTGGGGGATCGGGTTGAAAAAAGTTCTAAGTTTGCGGGGACTGGCTTAAAACAATGCGGAGAGCACATCGGCTGCTTGCCCACAGCGCTAAGAAACGCCATCGGATCCACCAAAATGCAGCCTGTTGGGCGATCATGCTAGTGGAACAGGCGACTTCAGTTACGAAACAGGCATAGAACAGAAAGTTTAGTAGTGCAAAAATGACATTCTGAGGGGCAAATGAAATGGTTGTTTAATCAGAATATTAATTGGATAAATGCAATTCAGCTCATACTGCTGCTCGAAACCATAGTCAAAAACAGTAATTCTCAAATTCCAACCTCAACCATGTCCTGTTTTTCTCTGCACCATTCCTCTTACGCAAGCGGCTTCTTGACAACAGTTCCATCGTCCACCACAAACTCCGCAAACTTTCTTGGGGGGACACCCTCAGCGTACATGCAATCAATGTCGTGGTACGTTCGGTTCTTTGTTTCGGGCTGGAACCAGAATAGCAGAGCCAGAATGAAGACCTCAGCACCAACAAACAAAAACATGACCTTTCCACCCCAGTTCAGCTGATCGGGGTTGATGAAGTACGGGAATACGGATGACAGCATAAGCGCCGTAAGCTGTTGGCATACAAGGCTGAAAGCAATCGTCTTGGGACGCGTTGCCTGAGATGCAGTCTCTTGAGCTACAGCCCAGCCGAAGCAGCCCACAGTGGCGGTAAAAAGCATCGACCATGTGATCATGAAAGCGAGCAGGGCAGTATTGGCAGCTTTGTTGGCTGTGCCGGCCATTGAAGTACCGGCAATGATGATCGACCAACCGCATAGCAGTGTCCCGCCGCCAATAAGAGATTTTCGTCGAGGAAGGACATCGGAGAGGGAGACGGCAACGCAGTTAGAAATAAACTGGAGTGTCGAAGATATAGCAGTCAGGCCGAAGGGGTCGGCCTGGCCGATGAGCTCGAAATAGTAGGTCTGGTATGTGTCTAAATAGGTGAGCACTTGGTTGCAGAATCCGCGAGTCCAATTACTTACTCGCAAAGTAGCCGCCAGAAAAGTTCTGGGATTGCAATCCCATCACAGCAACGAGCGTTCGTCTCCAGTGCTCCTTGGAGAAGATGGCTCTCCAGCTTGTCTGCTTCGCCATGTTGGCCTCGCCAGCAGCAACCTCGAGTTCAGACTTGATAAAGTTAAGCCGTTCCTCGACGTCGATAGCCTCGCCGTAAAGCTTGATGATAGCCTTACGACCATCATTATCTCTTCCCTTCTTGACATACCAAACCGGTGACTCAGGAAGGAAAGGGAGACCCAAGGCGAAAAGTGTTGGGACAAGGAATGTCATAACAAAAGCGAGTCGGAAACTCCATTCGCCCTTGATCTTAGAAGCACCAAAACCAGTGATAGACGAGAGAAAGAAACCTAGAACGATGATGACGTTTGTGAGAGAGCTTAGGGAGCTTCTAAGGGCAGCTGGTGCGTTCTCGGTGACATAAAGAGGAGGCGTAACGGTCGACAAGCCGACCGAGAGACCCAAAAGAAGCTTCGAGACGAACAGAATGGGTAGACTCGGAGCAAAGACGAGGGCGAAGGATGACGCCAGGGACAGTGCAACAGCGGTCCATAGAACAGCTTTTCGGCCGACATAGTCCGCAAACTGGCCTGTGAGGAAGGCTCCAAAAACTTGACCGATGGTACTGGCTGCATTCCAGAGAGACTGCCACAGCGCTGGGATAACGTATTGGTCGCCAACTGAATAGTATTCGCCGTAAACTTTCCGAAACTCGGGAAAGGCAATGGCTACACCTGAGAGACCCGAATCATATCCCCAACCGAAAACGAGGGACATGATATAGATCGACCAGAGGACATAGCGTTTGTCTTTCTTGAGGTTTGACCAAAGGCGTTGATATTGTTGCTTTGGTGTAAGGTCTTGAGCGTCGATGGCTTTCTGTACGGCCACGGAGTCTGAGGCTGGTGCCTTCTCAATATGGTCGGACACTGTCGCCATAGGCTCGGTTTTGCTGGCCATCCTGACTGAATTGCGAAAAGAGGTTAAATTGAGTAGTCGAAATGATATGAGACTGATTGTGATGATCTACTCATAAACTTGAGAGGGCATCCTCTCATGTTTTATATCAAACTCCCATGCAGCGTGAATCGGTAACCCCAGGAAGACGGTAAAGTCTTTTCCAACTGAATGGAGCCCCATGGGGAACCAGATGAAAGCGTGACCACTGAATAGAGTCAAAGTCGCCCCATCATCGTAATAGTTTAGCATGTCACCTCCTTCACAATCCTTTCCTGGGCTAGGGCTCTGGGTGAAATGGTTGAATTTCTATTGGCTGTCAAATCACTCAGCGGGGTATGACCGTGTATTTGGGCTGAAGAATCGTCGCTTCTTTGTCGGACCGATGAGAGCTAATCCTCCCGGGTACGCCAGCAAATCATAATTCTTCCATCTGAGTTCACCCGATGCCACAGTGCTTGGCTGTATTTGTGTAGGGCGTAAGATCGGCGAGGAGAAATATTCCCATGATAAATTCAACCGAAACATCTATTTCCTTCGAATTGACAGGGCCAGCTGCAGCTTTTGTCGGACCGGTGAGTGGCAATCAGGTATAAGAGACTCGAGAACACACGTGTAGGCTATTACGTTACGTCAACTTCAGCTCATTAGCCGTTAAGATCGTACCACAGCGGTATCACTAGCAACTATGACAACTTCAGCCCCTCCAGAAAAGCAATGGTGGAAAGAAGCAGTGATTTACCAGATCTATCCAGCCAGCTTCTTCGACTCAGACAACGATGGACTTGGTGACCTCCCGGGTATCATCTCAAAGCTCGATTACATCAAATCAGTGGGGGCCACCGCTATCTGGTTGTCGCCCATCTTCAAAAGTCCTCAGCATGACATGGGATATGATGTCTCAGACTATCGTGACATTCACCGTCCCTATGGAACTATTGAAGATGCTGAAGCTCTGATCCAAGGCTGCCATGAGAGGGGTATCAAGGTGCTTCTAGATCTCGTCGTGAACCATACCAGCCACGAGCACACTTGGTTCCGAGAGTCCCGCTCATCAAGAACGTCCCCCAAGAGAGACTGGTACTTCTGGCGTGATCCCAAGTTCGACTCAGACGGGAATCGGAAGCCGCCCAACAACTGGTCTTCTATCTTTGGTGGAAGCGCCTGGACATACGACGAACCCACAGATCAATACTATCTATCACTCTTCCTACCCGAGCAGCCAGATTTGAACTGGGCCAACGAGGAGATGCGACAGGCGACCTATGCCGACATGAAATTCTGGCTAGACAAGGGCGCTGATGGCTTCCGCATCGACTCAATGAACCTCATGTCCAAGCATCCTGACCTCCCTGACGCGCCAACCACACGACCTGGGTCTGAGTTCCAACCAGGGGACAAGTACTTCGCCAGCGGCCCTCGCATGCACGAGTACATCCGGGAGATGCGAGAGGAGGTTATCGACAAGTACGACTGCATGACTGTCGGAGAACTAGGCTTCACAAAAGACGAGGAAAGCGTCGCGAGCTATGTCGCCAAAGACAGGCATGAGTTGAACATGTTGTTCACAGGAGATATCGTGGACATGGATTTCGGAATCAACCACAAGTATGAGCGGGACGACTTCCGGCTCTCCAAGCTTAAGGATATTACTAGCCGCTGGCAAGGAGCTATGCCCAAGTTCGACGGCTGGAATTCGGTGTACATGGACAATCATGACTCTGGTCGCTCCCTGTCACGCTATGGATCTGATCTGCCTGCTTGTAGAAAAGACGCGGCCAAGATGCTAGCTGTCTATCTATCAACGCTCAGCGGAACGTTGTTTCTCCTCCAAGGCCAAGAGATCGGTATGGCGAATGTGCCGGGGTCATGGACAATTGAAGACTACATCGACGTCGAAGGACTGAACTACTACAAGAGTGAGCTGAAAAAGAGAGGTCCTGGGGCTGATATGTCGGATGTCATGAGGGAAATGAGGCTCAAAGCTCGTGATAATGGAAGATTGCCGATGCAGTGGACCGCGGACAATAACTCCGGCTTCACACAAGGGGGCAAGCCTTGGATGCGTGTCAATGACGACTTTAAAGAGTGGAACGTCGCACAGCAGGAGAAGGATGACGATAGCGTATTGGCATTCTGGAGGCAGGTTCTAGAACTGCGACAAAGGGAGAAGGATGTCTTTATTTACGGAACTTTCTCGGTGCTGCCAGAGTACAGAGATAGCGAGGATATCTTTGCTTATACCATGACTAGCTATGACGGGAGAAAGGCACTTATTTTGCTGAACTTCTCGGACAGGGAACAACAGGTTGAGTTGAAGGGCTATCCTTGGCGGAAAAAGTTGATTGGGAAAAATGTGAATGTTTTCCAGGACACAGGTTTTAAGCTCAAGCCTTATGAGGGTGTGGTTTATGCTGGCTGGTAATCTAGACAAGCTGGTGACCTTAAAGTTCATATAATATGGAAAGCAATTTTATAAAACTGGACTTCAACCATCGTGAAAGCTAGCTGAGCAGCGATCAAGAGATGTAAACAGCTATGTTAGAGTACGGCCTGATGAAGGGGTTACCTTAAGTAGAACATAGGTGATAGCAATACATAGATAAGTTATGATCAATAAGCTATACGTGACTATCTTGAGCAAGCAACATAGCTTAGCTATGTCAAGGGCACTTTCCAGGAGAGATACGTAACATGTCTTGGCTTGTATCAAGAGACATTCGATCCATCAGTCCTCAATATCCCCTTCCGGTACATGTCTCTCTCCTATGGTGATTCGTGGGCCCTCGAAGTTCTTTCTCCCGTCCACAATCCATTGAACAAGGGAAATAACAACGATGACCCCAAACGCAACTACACAGTAGTTCATAGTGGTTCCATCGACGGGCAGTGCTGGAGGGAACAAGAACAGCACGGTAGTGACAATGGTGTATACCAACCCAATAATATTGACAGTCCATCCAAGCCAATTGGGCAACTTGAAGGCTCCTTCGGGCAACTGGGATCGGCCACGCGCAACATGCAGAGCAATGGGTATACCATAGCTGAGACCCAGAGCAACAACAGATGAAGCAACAATGGCGTTGAAAGCAACTGTTGAGCCGAGATAAATACATCCAAAAATGATCACGATCACGACGTTCAGATAAAGTGCGTTCATGGGTACACCAAGCTTTGGGTGTACTTTCCACCAAAGGTGAGAGGCGGGAAGTCCGCCGTCTCTTGCGAACGCAAACATCATACGAGATGAAGTGGTCATAACGGCAATGGCAGCAAAGACCAGGCAGAGCAGAGGAAACATGAGCAGACAAATGGCGCCAACCTTGCTGTTAGTTGCCAAGTAGAAGATCTCAAGCAGAGGACCAGCAGTTGATCCAATGATGGTGTCGGCGTTTTTGACGCCCCCGGACACGAAAAGCACCACGATGAGGAAGAGAAACCCGGTCGTGATACCGATATACTGGCAGTATAGCATAATCTTGGGCCCTTCCATTGCAGCATTAGGGATCTCCTCAATCATATGTGCCACGGCATCGAATCCGGTGAGTCCAAGACCACCCTGCAAAAGGCCAAGAAGCCAAGCAATGCCGTCTGGCCAACCTGTGGTGTTGATGAAAGTGGCAAATACATAATCTGCTGTCGCATAGTCGGGTGCAGCGCATGCAAGCACAGTGATGGAAATGATGAAGAAACCAGCAATACTCCAGACAAGTGCAAGGCCGTTGATTCTTGGTAGAACCGAGTGGAGGAAGGCATTGGTCGCAAATGCGATGAAGGCGATGCCAAGATAGATGAGGAATTGATGCCATCTTTGGAACTCGTAGCTGGGGTTCTGAAGCGAGATGATGTTGATGATCAGAGTACTGGACAAGGAACAATTGGTGGCGACAAGGCAAGCCCATCCACTAAGATTGATCCATCCGGTGATCCACGATAAGGGAATCTTGAGCGACTTGGGCGCAATTGTCGCAACCCAATGATACTGGCCTCCGGATGTTGGTTGTGCCGACAAAAATTCAGCAAGGCTTGCGGCAAGCGACAAATTGCAGATGCCGGCTGTCACAAGTCCCCAAATAACAGCAACAGGCCCGCCTGAGGGAAGGGCGAGAGAAAGTGATGCCGCAAGCGCCGTCCATGAATTTAGGATAGCAAAAGCCAACCCTAGCATGGTCCAGCGGCTGAAGTTGCGCTTGAAAGACTGGGAATGACCCAGCTGCGCCAGTTGGAAGTCATCGATATTGGTGGTTTCCTTTATACTCATTGCGTGAGAAGCTTTGGAGTGGTCATAACAATGAGGCTTTTGGAAGGAGAGGAGTGTCACATTTCGGGGAACCAGCTTACACTTATATGCCTTTGTCGCCTAATCCTCTGGCCACGGCCTCGGTGGATGCTGATTAAGATTCGGTCATTATCAATGTTGATCAGAAGCTAAGTTCTTGTGATCGCGGGGAAAGTGAGCCAGAAGCTCATTCGTTGGCACGTACTGAACATGATACAGGTCGCAGGGGTAATAAAAGGCTAGACTGTTACACTAGCCACACTTTATGATAGTTGGTCATTCTCAAGAATAGGCTTTGGGAATCTCTCATAGGCGCATACGACGAATCAGAAGTGATATCTCTATTCCGTTGTGGCAAAAGTACGGGCGGAAAAGCGGAAGTTGCCCTTTGTTACCCCTGCGACCTGTAGAAGTCATCTGCGCCCTCTAACTACGCGTCCGTTCTGATGGGTTGTCCGGGGTAAGTACCCACCGTTATCTTGATTGTGCGGAGAACCCTTGTCGAAACGGGAAGCTTGAAGGAGCCTTGAAGATAAGAGGCTGTCACATCGACAGTTTATTCGTCCGTGTCCGCGAGTGTGCCTCCTGAGTGACTGGGGTGTTCGGCCGCAAAAGGCCAGGGTAAAAACTGCTAGTCAACTACCTAAAACGGTAAGAAAACAGGCCACTCAGACAATCTTTGTGATGGGAATGAAAGTCAGCTATCGGATATCGGCGCTTTGGATAGATTAGAAGGATAACCAAAGATAACTTAATTACAATTAAGAGATAGTGACTGTGTTGATTATCATTAATCATTGCGCTTTGCAGGATCTCATAATGCCGATCTCGCTGGGGCAATTCGAGTAGTAAGCAGTCAGAGCGCACAGAGTTCATGCATGTGGCTCCTACTGAGCTTACTGGCAAACCACAAAGTATTGTTGAGAATGTTCAAATTAGGATAGCAGGTCTTCTTCTTGAAGCTAAAGGGCAATCGCCATTATTCCGCCAAGGAAACACATTCTACGGCGCCTGATCCGGATAACCACTGACAAACATTCTAACTCCTAGTGATGCTTTCTTGATGCGGAGTCTTGTTAATTCTGCTGCGAATCCAGCTTTGGGACCAATCCTGGTCGTTCAAGAACTCAAGCTTCCGGTCTTTTACCATAAACTGAACAACTTCAAGACGTCAGTAAAAGAATGCGTAGAGATCTTGGCGTGACTCACATAGGCCAATATGCATGAATCTTGGGGTCATTCCAGTCCTTCCTCAAATCCATCAGAAATATTTCAACTTGCTCCCGTGTCCAGCCGAGCCCCCTCGTGAATGGTGCCATTGTCAAGGCCTCCAAAGCAGAGCTGGCATTCTCGTTATTCCAAGCCCCAAGCTCTTTATACATTTGATCCTTGGGCCACCGGTTGGTAGGCCACTTGAAACGGGTTTCGACAATGTCGACGAACCCTATCTCGCTCATGATATATTTGAAGTTGGCTGTATTTTCGAAGGGACGATCGAACCTCACTGCAGCTTCCTCCAGAAGCCTGCACCATTGGTATAAGGTTGTGTCTTCAGTTAATGTTCCGTCATCGCTATCCATAATCACATCCACATCTTGGAGCTCGACGTAGCCACCGGGAGTGAGGTTCCTGAAAGCGTCAACGTTGATAGTCGTAATAGAAGCGGTCCGACTAACCAGTAAATCTTTTCCAGGTAGGAACGCCAGTTTTGAACGCTGAAGTTCATAAACCTGCTGTGAATATAGTCAAATGGTTGAGAGTAGGTCCAATCGTCGTCTATATCATCGATCTCAAAACGAACATTAGGCGGTACGCTCAGGTCGAACTCTTAGTGATTGAAAGTTGGGGGGGCTAGATGCAACTTACAAATCTGGTTGACTTGGCGATAAGTCTACGCCGATAACCTTGATAACACAATTAGCTAGGCTCGCCAATTTTCAGAAGTTGCTTTTCGACATACTGTGGCTTCTGGGTGTTCATCACCGAAGTCGATGGCCCAAATGCCTGTGCCCGTGCCCAGATCAAGAACTCGCTTGACATTTGAGTTGTAATAGTTGGGAGGGCTAAGACCGAGTTCGTTCTCAAAGGTGAGAAGACATAAGTTGTGTTGAAAGTCTGCGGCATCCATTAGCTTGGGTAGGGTTAGGCAGAATAGTATCCATACCTAGTCTCTCATTCTCTTCACCGTCGTTTGGCAGATTGTATTCTGAATTAAAACATCAATATCATGCCCTCTGACTAATCTTGGCGATTTGTGTGTAACGTACTGCCATCCTTGTATCTGTGGTATGTGCGTCCGTTCTCGTGTCGGTACTCGAGAACAGAACTTCTCAGTCTTTCAGTTGAAGACGCAGCATCCTATAGATCATTTTTGTTCTTAATATGGCAATACACCGGATGGGGTGGATCAGGGTAGAGAGTGTGCATACATCGTCAAACCAACCACTGTCAGCTGCGACCTCAAGTGGATGTTAGCTCAGGCAAAACTCATATGGGGAGGTCAGAACGAACAGCCTCCTCAGGGTGGAGAACGGGATGAGCTTTGACCGTGGTCATGTTGTCAAATTGGAAAGTTGGACTACAGGTACAGGTGCTGGGTTGGCTGGCACACTTCAGTTTGCTGTAGACTCCCGAGAACTCACGAAAAGGGTTCCCCTCTTTGACTGGGGGTAAAAATACCGCAACCCCACGTAGCGGAGCTCTGACGCTGGAAAGTTGCTCTGCTTTTCCCTTTTCGGCCTACAATGCTACGTAGGCTGAAACAACCAGTTTTGATTTGTCTTTGAAGCAGTCTTGGAATGTGTCAAGCAATAATAATTTGAAACTTTGCAATTGGTATACTGACAGCTGCCCAAGGTTCAGATTCACGATAAACACCTTCTACCACGCCCCCACAGTGGATACTCGTCTATGACATGCTTTTGTTCTCGTTCTTTTGCTCTTTTATTACAATGCACAGCTTACTTATATAAGTCAACTCGAGGAATACAAATTTGAGCCTATCCGATACTTCCGGCGCATTGCTGCCAGTGTATAGAATCGTCCAAATTGCGTGTTAGCCTCTCGGCTTTTAGCCAGTCATTTCAATCCCATAGGATCATCCTGATGACCCAGAACCATCGACTGTTCAAAATAGATTCTAAAGCCAGGAGAATATCGTATATCTGTAGTGAGCTCAGGCGGGCGTCAAGTAGAGTAAGCAGAGCATCGGTTACGGATGTGCTTTGCCCTAAATCATTGTAGATTTTGCCGCAAGATGAACGTTCATGCTGAGCCCTCGCGTAGGCGATTTAGACATGCAGTCGATAGTGCTCGGGATCCTTCAGAAAATTGGGCACCTGAGCCAGTGATAAAGGGTCGACCGACTGCATCGTACCAGCAGCGTATGGTTCCGGTCGCATCGTCACACATACGGAACACCAGTCATTCATTTTTTTTCGCGTACTCTCTGTGAAGAGAGATATTCATGATGAGATGAGAATTGGTTAGTCAGCATGATTCGTGGCTGAGCAAGAAGCTCTTGGATGGCAGTGGAGAGGTGCAACCGGGCAGGGAGTAGGGCCTTCGTGGGATGTGATAGATCAGCAACCACATGTTTTTCGGCCCATTAATTTTTCCTGTGCATATAAACTCTATTGTAATACTTCAAATTACTCAAATTAAGAACAGAAGAATAGTATTGCCTCGTTTTTCCGTTGCACCGTGATAAATTTGACCAAACTCTTAAGTGTCCTCTAGGGAATGATAGTTATAGTACGGCCCTCACTTTTGCTTCTTATTAAATTGCAGATCGTACTTCTGTTTCTACTCAATATGTATCTTCGGATCATACGTATCCTGGTCAAGTCTATGATTCATTGCCCACTCTTCAATCACTGACCACTTCCTACAGATGTGCGTAGTAGTCGCATTAGGAAAGTTCTTCCCAACTGAAGGTGCCCAATACCAATGAATTGTACTCAGATCAGCATTGCACATCAAGCTCTGTCGGATTGAGTCAATGCAGTGGAATTTGTGCATCGTTTGCAGTCTTTCCAAATTTCCCTCTGTCGAGTTATAATCTCTTACCAACTTTCGAATATCATTGAGACAGTGCAGTTGATGGTACACGTCTAGACTGGTTATATAGTAGTCTGGTTCTTTGGAGATCTGTGACGTTGTTCGTGACAGCCCGGCTGCTTCTTTGCCTGAAATCTTCACTAGATACGGGTCCATAAGCTTCGTCCACGCCGCTTCTGCTTGAGGAGATGCGCCGTAGTATGCGGTCTTTCCCGAACTATGAGCTTTGTTAGGCTAAATCAGTCGAACGGTTCTTATCAGTGCTTACTGGTCTTCTGGAAAATCAGAGTTAAAGGTAACTGTCTCATACTCCACTGCACTTTGCGCTGGAGCTGTGAAGGCTTTGTCAGCAGATATGCGGTCACTGATGGCATGGCGACCTACAGTAAAGAGTGTTTGGCCAGGGTGGCAAAGGTGATCTTGATCTTAACCATAGCCAGAGGCATAAGAGAGATAGGGCGATATTACAAACGAGGGATGAATACTTGGCAATTCGCCCGTAGTTAGACTTCTTTCGTCTTAAAAGATGCTTGTCATCTTCTTCCCAGCTCTCTTCTTGGCCTAGTGGGCCATACTCTTTGTCCAAAAGCCGGTCTTGACTCTCCCTGTCTTCAGATGAAGAGACTGACATTTTCAGAGAAGGTGCGATGAGTTGCAGAAGTGACTGGACCTAGCACAAGTTGGCTTATTTGCGGGGAAGGTGATTAACCACAATGTGCTTACCGCGCTGACATATATATCATCCTGCTGGCATGTTCATTCGGTCAAGTGCATGCCGAATTTAACATTCGTTCGCGATATATCATTCCGGTCGGCAACACAAGATGTAGAGATCTGAAGAACAATTACCTCTTCCGATCTATCCCCTCATGGTAGGATTTAGGCTGGGTTAGACTTGCATATAAGCATCACGAGCCACAGGGTTTATCCACCACTCGCCAAGACCGCCGAGATGAGCTACGTGTAATCGGGCTTAGCCAATCCTTCGCAGGAACTGCCTAAATCGGGCGGCCACTAAGCTGTGAATTTATATACCTCGAGATATGTGCTGAGACTTGATGATATGTACTATCTTCAGATTCTATAATTCCACGAATTAGAACAAATCACATGTTGCATTTCCCCGCATGTAATGAGATTTGTTTTGATCCTTCAGATGATGACATGAAGCGAATACACCAAGCTCGGTAGATTATTTCACCGAGGATGATAGATGAGGACTAATATAAAATACCAGATAGACTTGTGATAGAGCAACTATAATAAACAATAACAAAGACTCTCATAAAGCCATCAGCATCAGCATCCCCTCTGATCAACTACCCTTGGTCACCCATTTCAAACTCTTCCCAACATGAAGTTCTCTATTACAGTAGCGCTCAGCGCCTCACTTCTTGCTGTTGCTGCTCCAACGCCTTCCAAGAACGAGTTGACCAAGAAGGCCGAGGCTGAGAGTTTCTTTATCCAAACCGATGTTGGCTGGTTTGACGGTGGCGACAAGAAGCGTGCTGCCACTGAGAAGAAAGTCCCAGTTGGAAAGCGTAACCCAGCTGAAAACGTCTTTCTTCAGACCGATGTTGGTTGGTTCGACGGTGGTGACAAGAAGCGTGATGCAACTGAGAAGCGTGAACCAGCTGAGAACGTCTTCCTCCAAACCGACGTTGGTTGGTTCGATGGTGGCGACAAGAAGCGTGCCGCAACTAATGCCAAATCCGAGGCTTAACTTAATCTCTCGATTGATAAGGTGAATTTCCAAGTCAGGTCCTGCAAAGAGATGTACAGCTAACAGATATGTAATAGCTAAAGATAAGAATCTTGTTCCAGAGGTCAGTGATGGAGAACAAGGCGGTTGTATTACTCCGGAAATATTACACAAGGACGGTAGTTCTAGATAATAGTATTCTTCCATCTCAATTGAGGAAGCTGAGTCCTGTTGCCACGGAGCCTCATCATCATTCCGTTTTCATACTGCTAGTGATGCTGTGCTTATCCCTGATCTCTGACCTACGTCAGACGTGCGTTGCAAATAGGGTGAATCTTCGTCCTAGGTGGTAATACTGATTACTACTGTTAAAAGGCTACACGTTGGATGCAGATATGGCACCAAGCTTGGGATCTAAGCATACTCAGTGCGTGGTGTGCAATTACTTAATCGGGAAATTTTGATGAACAATCGGACAAGCCACAACGGGGCGTTACCATCCCTTCCCTTGTTTTTCGAATTGAGGCTTGGACCATATTGACGAACTACGTACACTAACGCCCGCAAGTGAATTACGGCTGAAAAGTAACTAACCCAATCAGGCAATTTTGATTTCCAAGTGGTTGAACCTGAGACAAGCCACAAGCGAACGGCGTATATTCTTCACTTCATTGATCCAGTCGCGGCTGTCTATATGCATGAACTAGCCCAATTGTTCGATGCAAGCCACTTCGCAACGTCGTGCTAGAGGGCTATGTAAAATTCAAGGTGCTGGCTGCAGGAATGTAACTGCACTGCCTGTTGGCCATGCTATTCAAGCAGAAAGGTAGCACAAAGCTGAAGTTCATCAGATATATAACACGCAGGCATACCATCCTTTTTTTTTCTTTGTCCATCTAACACTAGAACACCAATTTGCAATCTTTCAACTACACTTCACTCGATCACGCACTCTTTGTCTGTCATATATCCGCACTTATGCCTATGAGTTCTGGAACCCACACTATGGACACAATGAGTGGCCGACTGTCCCCTGATAGTGACCTTGAGCCATGCCTGAAGGCTGGATCCACGCAGACTGGGGGGCATAACCTGTCACCCACCGATCCAGATAGCCCTATGAGTTGGCCATATCTCAAGAAAGTTTACGCATCCGCTGTTGCTTTCATGTTTGTGTTCGTTATGTAAGTAGTATCAGTGTCATGCACACCGCGAGGGTACTGATTTGGATAGCATGTACGGGACCACCACGTATACAGCTGCTATCGGGGCCATTCCAGCCGCCTTCGGTGTTTCGCAGCGCATCAGTGTTCTTGGCTTCACGATGCCCTTCTTTGGCGTTTTCTTCGCACCTATTTACACTCCACACTTATCCGAACGATTGGGCCGTCGACCGATATACTTCGCCAGTTTTTCTCTTTTCTGCCTTTGTGTAGTGGTTATTGGTCTAGCTGCAGACATTTCTACTTTACTTGCCTTCCGATTTCTTGCCGGGTTATTCGGCGGGCCATGCGTAGTCTTGATCGAAGGCACCTTTGCCGACGTCTGGCCTGCCCACAAGACTGTGACATACTATTCCTTTTTGACTCTTGCCTCCTACCTTGGGGCCGCACTCGGTACGTATAGACCCACGTTTTATATGTGGAAAGTTTACTAACATTTGCGACTATAGGGCCTATTGTTGGCGGATTTGTCTTTGCGGCGAAAGGGCCTGCCTGGCTGTCCTGGGTGACGCTCATGTTTGCCACAATGACTTTTGCATTCGGCTCTTTCATGCCCGAAACCTATAATCGCGAGATTTTGAGAACTCGCATTCGATACAATAGGAGTGGCATCAAGTTGCCCTGCGCCCAAAGCGGCGTCACACTTCAGGAAATGGCGCACATCACTGTTCTCACTCCTATCAAGATGCTGTTCACGGAACCTTTGGTCATATTCATTTCTCTTTATCTCGGTCTTAACTTCGCAGTTTTGTTCCAATGGTTTATCTCGGTACCGGCTGCATTGAATGCTACTTATGGTTTCAACGTCAAACAAGCTGGGCTGGCTTTCCTCTCGGCCATTGTAGGAGTGGTACTTGCACTCCTTACCTCCAGCCTGGTTGAGGCCTTACTCTCTAGACAAGTCAAAGCAGAGATGCACGCCATCGAGAAACGCCTCGTCCCGGCAATGTTGGGATCGCTCTTGACAGCCGGCTCTCTTTTTTGGGTCGCGTTTACTGCCACTCCCCACATTCATTATCTAGCCCCCATAGCCGGCACGGGTGTCTATGTCTGGGGCAATGCCATGGTTCTCATCTCGTTTATCTCTTACCTATTCGATGCTTATCCCCCCGCGGGAACTCTATCCGCGCTCACATCGGCAGCATGCTTCCGAATTGGTTGCGCAGGAGTTGTCCCGATCTTCATTCTGGACACGCTTAAAAACATTGATGGAACCTGGACTTTTAGTCTCTTTGGAATTATCTCGGGTGTTATGGCTGTCTTTCCTTTTCTTCTCTATTGGTTTGGTCCGGGCTGGCGTTCAAAGAGCAAGTATAACGCAGGTTGGACTTCTATTCCAATGACGGATTTGCACGCGATGGAATAGCCATTTCATGTACTGTTGCCCTCTCAAAGAACTCGACAACTAGGCGGACTCTCAGTTCTGGCATTGTATCACACTACCCATACTTGAATTACACTACAATGAGCGTGTAATTGTTTGAGAACAAGTAGCTTGTGTGCTGTCAAGAAGAGGTTAAGTCTTGTGAAGGCATCTTTGTGCTACTAAAGTTATACTTCCACCAGGGCAAAACAAAGACCTTCTAGCACTAACTTGACTTTCACTATGGATAATATCCTATCAGCCACCTGTGAGGCTGTTACCTCTATCTTGATACACCTGTCGGTAAGACTCCCGACCCTTCATGCGGTTCCACCAGGCGAGCAGATTTTGGCGGCCGTCCAGGAAGGTTGGCCAAACGTTGGCTTCCAGCTGATGCATATAAGGAACATAAAAGAAGTCAACCAGTGTAATGGTCTATATATGTTAGCCACCTGATCAAAATCTCGAGATACATCTCCACTGACCTCTCCGGTCATAAAAGACTTGTCGCTGAGCTTGTGATCAAGAAGCACTAGAGATTTTTCAAGCCGCGCTTTGAGTTCTTCGACGACTTCTTCGTTCGGGTCTTGTTTCATGAATACCCTATTGTGGATTGTGAGTTCTGTGTTAGTGCCATAGAGGAGTCGGGATGGCCTACTGCTTAAAGTGGGCTTCGAAAGCTAACCGGTTCGCAGTCGCATCGAAAGAGGTCAATTCAATCGATGCGGCTTCCTCAAACTTTGCCTTTGCGACGACATCGTCATCGGGAATGAGCTTGTCGTTTGATTTTCCATATTGGCTCGCAAGATATCGAGCGATAGCCCGAGATTCGGACAGAATGAGAACCGGATCATACGAGTGATCCTGAATACAAGGAACGGCTCCAGAAGGGTTGATTTTTAGAAATTCTTCTTTCTAACAGTGTTTCACCAACCATTACTCAAGGTCTATTTTGAAGTAAATGTAGACATAACTTACCCGCTGTTCACGCTTGATAATGTTTACATAGTGAGTGTCAGTGATTTCAAGACCCAACTCGAGGATCACCAATCGGAGTCTTTGAGGACAAGGGAATCGAGGATCGGTAAAAAGCGTCAGTTTTGACATTTTTGCATCAATGGGGAGTTCTGAAATGGAAATGGATGATGATTGTTAAAATTCTCGGATCTGTCTACCTTTAAGTAGATCAAGCAATTTACGGCTTGAAATGTGCAGATAGGAAAGTTACCTCCAGGTATCATCCGACACGTAGATTCCTCTTTCTCGCAGTACGATAGGAGGGAGGTATTGATTGACCCGCATTTTTAGGCGTTAGACATACGCAACCAGAACGGATTCATATTATCCCACCATCTGGATGACCAGCACGCATAGACCAATGGATGCCTTGGGTAATTGTCGTTCTAGTACTTTCTCAGCCGCTACGGTCTTTTGTTGGTCATAGCTATCATGGACTTGAAACAGAGAGAAATTGGGGCATAGCTTAACAAATCTCCTCTAAATCCACTACTTGAGACATTTACCTACCTCCGAACTCATTTTACAGCCGCTGTACTGAAGTGGGTTCCAGTCATAATAGCCACTACGCAGGTCGCTCTGTTAGTTCCCTACAAAGGAATACACGACTCCTGTCAACAACAATAGCTTTGACCAGAACATGGGAAACAATGTAACGAAGACAACTCGTCAAGCAGCAGCTCTGATTCGGATGTAAGCCAGCCAATATAACATAATTACCTCTGAAGGTATTCTTGAGGGCTAAGCAAGATAAAACTCAATTAAGTCTAGGCTACGAGACACACAGCTGATGTATGTGTTTTTATTTATTCTTTAATTTTATTCTCGATTGAAGATGTGGTTTGAAGACGTTATGGGGCTGAGCAACTCAGTGGCGGATAACCCGGATATTTCGGGAAAGCCGGCTCAAACTGAATTCGGTCTTTATATAGGGACTTTTGACCTTTGTCATTCCACCATTTCCGAGCTTATTAGCATATATATATAGCTACCTTATTTAATATCTCAAAGAGATAGATTAAGGCTATATATCTAAAAAAAAAAATATAATTATTATTTATATAATAAATATTATATCTAATAACTTTTATATAGTTTTCTCTTTTTTAACTTTAAAATATAATAATATTATATTTTTAGGTAGTTACTAACCTTATTATATAAGTAATAAGCTTTTTTTTTAGCTATAAAAAGCTCTTTCTTTCTTTAATATAAGCTATTTAAATTCCTTATTTTCTTTACCCTGCCTTTTATTAATATAATATATATAGTTATAATAGCTTTTATTATTTTAAGCCCTAAAATTATTTTTAGGCTAAAAATAAATATTTTTAATAAGTATAAAAATAACTAGCTATATAACTATAAGTAGCTTATATAATAAGATTATAAGAAGCTATAAAGTAAAATTAATTATTAATATTTTAATTAGCTTTATTTTAATTAAATTACTAATAAGCTAGTAAGTTAAAAAAAAGAAAAATATAAAAATAATAACTTTAAAAGAATTAAGCTTATAATTTAGAGTATAATATTTTTTTTATATATTATTAATATAAGGAGGATATAACTAAAAGAGCTAGCTATAAGAATTAATAGAGGCTAAGCCCTAATAGTTAGAATATTCTTAGAGGAATTAAGCGACGAGAGTAAAGATATATAGCTTAATAAGTTACTATATGCCTATAGGTATATAAAAGAAAATAAGAACTTAGAAGAAAAAAGTAAATTAGGCTTTAAAGAAAAAGCTTAAATAGACTTTAATAAAAAGCTTATATCACATATGACAACGTGGCCTTCCGTGAAAAACACAGCTTAGAACAACACATTGGTGATCACACTAAGTCCCCTCGAAGAGGGGAGCTTGTTAGCATAATTATTCATATTCAACAATCGTGAGAGCCATTTTCCAAGCAAGATGGCGGCTAGGTCGGGAGAAGAACCCGTGTACAAACGTCGGCGTGTAGCCCAAGCATGCCAGTCATGTCGTAGGATGAAAGCTAAGGTACGTACCCCAACCTTCCCAGCCCCCATTCGGGGGCATTCCGACAAGTTTAACCAGGTGCTCAGTGTGACGGTCGGAGGCCTAAGTGCGGCCGCTGTGTGGGCTATGGCTTCACTTGTCTCTATGCAAAAAGCAGGTCTTCCCGACGCCGCGAAGTGGATGAAGAGATTGGCTCTGATGAAGCAAGCCTCGAGGCTATCGGTGAGCTTCAAGATGCCATTGGTGGGTACGAGGACTTAGTCCGTCGACTTTTGGCCAGGAAGGCGCAGGAAGACTTTGACTCAAAAGAAGCACACAATGAAGTAAAAGAGCGAACCAAAAGGGCCCTCGATCGCGTCCTCTCTCACCGAGACACTCGGGACGCTGATGCGGCTTCCATTTCAGACCAGAATCAAGTATCACAATTGACACCCTCACAAAATCAGCACCGATACTTGGGAGAAGTGAGCGATGTTCATTTCTTCAATGTGGTCAAGGGATTCCTGCAGACTCAAGACGTGCCTAGTTTAGACCAAGACTTTGACAGTTGCGAACAAGACGGCGAAGTCTCGGCGACCAATACCGGAAGCAATGGACCTACCACGCTCCCCGGGCCGGGTGAGACGCAAGAACTAGTCAAAGTATACTTTTCTACAATTCATAGTGCGTATCCTTTCATCCCACAGTCTACTTTTATGGCGGCTTGGGGCGGGTTTCAGGGTCTAGTGCGGGAAGACAGAAACCGTACCAACGCTACCGATCTCGCTATCCTATGTAAGTACTCCTATCTTCTATCCATTTCTCACTAACAAAGCTCATCAAATAAAAATAGACTTTATATGTGCCATTGGGTCGTATTATATGTCATTTCCTGGACGTGATTCGGATTCCAGGACTCGCTGCGAGCGCTACTTTCAACGTGCCATGGCCTTGGCTGCTGCGGCAGGGCGTCATCGTTCCATTCACCAAGTTTCACTACTACTTGTCCAATGCTTCTATTTGCTTGCTTTATCCAAGACAGATAGGTAAGTCACTTTGCGCAGCACTATGAAGGCCATCTTACTGATACATCACTAGTTGTTGGACCACGCTCGGACAAGCAGTCCGTATAGCTCAAAGCATAGGGTTGCATGTTGAATCCCCGAGTTCAAAGCCTCGAAGTGCGACCGAGCTAGAACAGAGACGAAGGAAATGGTACTCGATATACGTTCTTGATAGACTGCTTTCCCTGCAGCTGGGAAGACCACCTGCAATCCATAACGAAGATTGCAGTGGGGCACTACCATCTCGACGTGCCGACAACGAGATCGACTGGACTTCTAACGTGATTGAGCCCGCCGAAGAGGGTCCATCATCAGGCGATTATTTCCATTGCAGTCATCGCCTTCTCCCGTATCGTGGGCTATGTACTGCGCGATATGTATGGCCCAGCTCATGTTAGACCTACACCAGAAATGATGTTAAGCACACAAAACCTCGATCAAAGGCTTGTTGAATGGAAATTAAACCTGCCTCGAAAGTTGCGTTTCGACCTAGGCCACTCATTCGACCAGAACATTACCTTCAGACGACAGGTAACCCTCACCTAGCATTTTCAGCCTGCATTACTCACATAGGACTGCAGAGAAATATGCTCGCGATAAAATTCCATCATCTCCGAGCCCTTATCCACCGTCCATATATATGTTATCCTCTTTTACGTCAACTGGATATGCCTCTATGGGCTTGTCCCAGGACTGGCCACTGATTGCCTTTTTTGAGAAGACTTGTGTTGAAGAGGCCTGGGAGACTGCTCGCCTCCTTCATCACGTTCCCAATGAACAAGACTTGGTCCACGAGTTCCCCTGGTGGCAGATGATCTCTTGTCTGATCTGTGCAGGGTCAATTTTGCTCGTGTCGAGCATATTTGCCCAACAACCACCTGATGGCCATAACGGGGTTGATAGCGAAGGCTTACGTGGCAATGCGGAGACATGTCTCAAGATATTCGAGGCCCTTGGCAGTAACTCGAAGAGTGCAAGGATAGCGAGGGATATGATCAAAGGCTTGAAGCAGTGTGGTTCTGAATGGCGTAGTGAGTGTGACCCCTGCCTGTTGTTTGACTGCCTAACCTAGATCAAAGGAAAGAATAGTCGAGAGGCTGGCGCAGGTCTTTTTCAACAAGTCTTAAGGCAATCAGATTATTCGACACCGCCGGAGCATGCTCCATCTTCTGCGAACCCAGTATCACAGGAGATGTTGAGTCTGAACGACCAGAATATTTTGTTGTTGCCAGATGCGCCGTCAACCCCACAGAACTGGCCAGCAGAGATTATAGATTCTATGGCATGGTCATCACAGTTCTTCAACGCAGTTCAAGGCGACGGACACGGCATCTAAATTTTCTAACAAGTACTTGACTGGTTAATTTATTTCTTCCCAAATTTTTCCAGGTTTTCAGGGCCTGTTTCCCTCGCTACCTTTTCAACCTCTTCCTCTCCTAGTTCTTGAAAGATGTCATAACCCCACCTTGTCTGCCAGTTATACCGCTTCTTTCTCTCAAGGTTGTTGAGCTGCTCGAAAGCATCCTGAGGTAGTTTGGTCACGTTCAGGTTGGACTCAATCCGGCTAGGAGTGACGCTCTTGGGCAGTACAACAGAGCCTCGCTGAACGCCCCAAGAGTACAGCACTTGTCCAATGTCTAATCCCAATTTCTTTCCGATCTCTGCGACAAGAGGATCATCAACAGTACGGGCTTCACCAGTTTGGTTGTTCCCCAGAGGGGAGTAAGCCGCGATTTGGATACCTTTGGACTTGCAGTAATCGAATAGTTCCGGTTGTTGAAGATAAGGGTGGGCTTCAATTTGGTTGACTGCAGGCACCGTTGTAGTCTTGGACAGAAGTTTGTCCAGACGATCCTTGGTAAAGTTTGAGACGCCAATAGCGCGGACTTTGCCTGTGCTAAGAAGTTTCTCCATCGCCGCATAAGTCACAGCAGGATCAATGTCGGCCAATTGGAATACGCCATCTGAGTCAATGGGAAACCAGTCATCGCCGGATTTGAACGCCCTGTGAGCAGTTAGCATTCCTGATGACATGTGACATATGAGATACTCTATAGTTAGAGAAGACTTACACAGGCCAGTGCATCAGGAAAAGATCCAGATAGTCAGTGCCAAGATCCTTGAGTGTCTTGTCAAGACCCTTTTCCACGTCCTCGGGTGCGTGTTTGGTGTTCCATAGTTTGCCAGTGATGAAGATGTCTGATCGTGGAACACCACTTTTTCGGATACCATCACCGACTTCTACTTCATTACGGTAAATTGAAGCGCAATCGATATGACGATAACCACTGTGGAGAGCAATCTCAACGGCTTTCTCAACCTGGCCGGGAGGAGCCTGCCAAGTTCCGAAACCAACGGCTGGAATCTTGGCCCCAGTGTTTAGAGTAAAGTGTGTTTGAAGAGGCATCGTGATGAATGAGGACGTTAAAGGAAAAGGAGCTGATGTTGCAATGAATCGAGGGTTTGACTGTTGCGCTTCTGATGGTATCGCAATGCTCTTTTAACTATAAGACCCTGTCACTTTTAATCCGCATTTCCTCGACGGCTGCGGGTTGGCAGCTCCGATGACATGCACAATCCGACGGATTAGTGACATGATCGGATATTAATCCGCCATTCGGCAACGCTACACGGGATCGCTCACGCGTCTGAGACGCGCCTGGGGCTGTGGGACACTAAATGAAAAAATGAAGGTCATGGTCCATTGGGTGCAGCATGAGAGTTCTTCAATCGATATGGATGCCCACATACTGCACATACTTATCCGTCGTGATGCTTCCCAACCGAGTCAGGAAGCATTTGGTTTTCGGCGGACAAGAAAGGAACGCGAATCATTTCAAGGCGGTGATGGGTTTTGTTCCACCTACGTCATAGTAAGCTATAACCCGCGCATTGTCGTACAGGGTAGGGGAGGAATTTAAACCCCAGGAAATTTATCAATTTAAAGTAATTGAATCATCGATGAATCACTTATATCAGATATTAAAGACCTCTACTATTAATTTAGCAAAGCGCCGTGCTTTGCATAAGAGTTTTTCAAGAGGTGCTTTTGTTAGTGATAATCGACTTAAAGACTCATGTTTAATTTGATGGAAAAAACAGGTGAGTGAACCTTGGATGAATCTGCCAGATTCGTAACTGGATAAATGGCTTGCTGCTCCATATATCAAATCGCGTGATCGATCACATGACAGATTTGAGTGACATCATCTAACAAACTCAGCTCTGCCCCACCCCGGTCCGCAGCTGTAGCTTCTCGTCGACTCCCACTAAGGTTGAAATAAAAGCCTGAAAAACAAGAAAAGGATTGAGAAAACCTTCTTGGCTTGGAACTTTTTACTTTGATACCGAGAGTTGTCCTGAACCACAGGCATAACAGAAGATTAACCGTGGCTTGTCCGGAAGTTTTAGATGATGCAATATAATTTTCCGTCGTAAACACAGTTTTATCTAGGCTAGCCAATCATGGAAATGGGCGCTGTGTGTCCAGCGGCGTTACGTAACATCAACTAGCATTTGATGGCTTGCTTCATCTTATCGTATCACAACGAATCATCGTGCAAAATCGCATCGGTTAATAAGCCAATGAGGTGTGAGATTCGTGTCAGATTGATTAGGCATGTGACTAGTAATTAATAAAGTACATCCCTCACAATGCCTACATTTAAAGGGCCACCACCTTATAAGGTATACTTGAAAAGGGGACTCTTGTCGCCCAGCTTCAAAAGTTCCTCCTCAGAGTATTGCGATCGGATGTCATCTTCAGTCAACTTAGCCTTCCTCTTGTTTCCCCACTTGTAGCTGAGCTCCAGCATAAGCGCGACAAGCATTCCAGAGGCACCAAAAGCAAGTGAAAGGCCGAACCCGGTCTCGTAACGCGGGGCTTCTTTGTCGAGGTACATGTACGAACCAATAATTCCTCCGATATTACCAACGCAGATGTTGAACGCAACACCAATGGCTCTTCGACTGGAAGGGGCAAGGTTGTTGGCTGCCCAACTGCTTCCAGCAGGCTGCACAGGATAGATACCGATGCAGGTAAGCACCAAGGCAAAGTAACCCGGTCCGGTGTGGCTTCCGGTCATATCACCTTGGAAGCCCATGACCACAGAGTATCCGATAGCAATCAGAGCTAAAGGAATTGCGACAAAGGGCATTCTCCAGTGAAAATGATCAGATAATTTGGCAAAGCAGACGGAAGAGATGCCACCGGCAACGTAAGCAGGGACTGTCATAAGCTGGGCATTGGTGTTCGTGAAGCCCATAGCCTTGACGATAGACGGAAGGGTAAACTTTGTTCCGTATGAGCAAGCCGAGATGCAGAGGAGGATATAGGCTTGAAGGTAGAGCCGCCAGTTGCAAAGGATCATCTTCATGTCATGCCAATCGAACTTCTTGTCATCTGACTCCTGAGCAAACCGACCACCCTGCTTGATGAAGCTCTGCAACTCCAAGAAGTGGATCTCGTCGGCTGTCAACCAACGGCCAGACAAAGCCGGAGAGTCAATAAGGAGGAAATAACACATAACTCCTAGGACTATAGTTGCAATGCCTTCGAGGATGAAGATCCATCGCCAACCTTCATAGCCACCAACTCCATCCATCTGCGCAATGCCAGCAGCAAGAAGGCCAGAAAATGCGCCGGATAGAGCACTTGTACAGTAAAAGTAGGCAATACGTGTAGCCAAATCCTTGGGCATGTACCAAAATGTGCACAGGTACACCGCTCCGGGATAAAAGCCCGCCTCAAAGACACCGAGTAGGATACGGACAGCAAGAAGTCCGCCGAAGCCCTTGACCACACCGTGGAGAGTCATGATGACACCCCAGATAGTAACAAGGCTGCCAAGGTAGACGGACGGCCGCTTGAACTTCTTCAAAAGCATGTTGCTCGGGATCTCGAGGAGGATATAAGGAATGAAGAACAAACTCAGAACGATGTTGTATTGGTTACCAACAAGGTTGAGGTCTTCTACTAGTCCTTCGATCTTGGCGTTGCCAATATTTGCTCGGTCGAGGTGCGAGATGAGATATAGAACAGCAAGGATGGGAACCAGTCGACGGTCAACCTGTTCGACAAGACAAGTCAGTAATCTGCGGTTGGGCTTCGTGGTCGGAACGTACCTTTCTGATGATCTGCTTGCGTTGTTCAGGGGTAGTGTTGTTGTAAAACTCGGCATCCTCATCGGTAAGACCCAAGACACGTATGTTGTCGATTGTCCGGGCTTGAGGAGCTTTCTCATGATCAGGAATCGTGCGATCCATGTCCATATCGTCGACCATGACAACGTCAGGTTTCTCAAGGCGAGTGCTATCCGCAGTCATGTTGTGGATTTGTAGTTGAGAAAGATGTTTGGCAATGTCTGTGAGTCCTAAGTCTCGAGATTGTTGAGGAAGAAGAGACAGACGACTAATAACGAGGGCAGACTTCAGCTCATGTTATAAGAAATCAGATTCGGGTAGAAGCCGTCGTGTACCGTGCCGTGCACTTGAGCCGACGTCGAGACTTTTCGTTTTGCGGGCACGGACGGGGAATTCGTCTTGAGGAATAGGCTCCGTTACCCCAGACCCCGCATGTCCTCATCCCCATAGCCAGGATGAGGTGAGTGAAATCTGGGGAACATGCACGGAAAGATGAGCGGACTATAATCCGCTTAATCCGCACTCCGAAATCCGCCCAAGGCACCCAACCAAAAAGACATCCCGCTTCGGTTTAATTGGCCTGGCACAAGACCTCGGTTGAAAGAGGCATCCACATGGAGGAGTCTCGACCAGGTTTTGGCTTGATGACCCTTGGAGGTTGGGGAAACTCCCGGATTGTCTCGACGGACAATTATCCGGCTGGCTTTAGCACTGATTGCCTGAGAAAGGGACGCCGGAATTCATCGTATGCGGAGGCAAATCGTTTACTCAACTTCACATATTGAGCTGAACTTCATTCAAACTTGTTGATTTAAAACCACGAATGTTTTTCTTCCTACCTCTCCCAACCATCACCACCACATTCACTCACCTATTCAATCGCCAACATGCCTGCCACAATCTACGTTCCGAGCACACTTGACAGTCTGCCCAACGAGACAGACGTGGTTGGGCATAACAAACCCAGTGTGAGAGCTTATGTTAAAGGAGACGACGACTCTCAGCTTCGCACCATAGACAGTCTTATCCGTCATCGCGCTTCATTATATCCCCATGATCATGTCGTTTCATACCCTTTATCAGGTACCAGATATGTTGATTACACCCTTCAACAATTGGACATCTTTGCCTGGCGAGTAGCTAAGCACTACGAACCTGAACTTCCAATCCGGAAGTCATCAAGCCAGAAACCCGCGGTCGTTGCCATGCTGGGTCCTTCAAATCTCGAATACCTCATCACGATGCTGGCGCTTAACAAGCTGGGTCACACTGCACTATTGCTGTCAACAAGAATCCCCCAAATAGCCGTTGAGTCATTGATCAACGCCACTGGAGCCACAGCTATTGTCGCTGACGGGCGATTCATTGAGCTCGCGCATAATGTTAGCAAGTCGATCCCAACTCTACGATCTCTCCCAATTGCTGGGAGAGACACATTCGAATACTCTATCGAAGTTCACGGAGACACCCAACTCGATGGACACCTGGATCCTGAAATTGAAACGGAGAATATTGCATGGATCATTCACTCAAGTGGTAAGCCTCCATTCTAATCTCCGCTTGTCCGTTCCACATTAACTCTCTTCCAGGTTCGACTGGTCTCCCCAAACCAATCTATCAGACACAGAAGTCATGCCTACCAAACTACGCCATTCACATGAACATGAGGTCCTTCATCACCCTTCCACTGTTCCATAACCACGGCATCTGCAACATGTTTCGCGCTATCCACTCGCGCAAAGCTATACACTTATACAACGCGGACCTGCCGCTTACCCAAGAACATCTTGTAAACATTATGCGGAAACATGAATTTGAAATCTTCTACGGTGTGCCGTATGCTCTCAAACTTTTGTGCGAGACCGAAGAGGGCATCAGGTTGTTACAAAGCCTCAAAGTTGTCATGTACGGAGGGTCGGCGTGCCCTGATGACCTTGGCAACCTGCTGGTTGATAACGGCGTGAATCTCGTGGGACACTATGGAGCGTAAGTTCGCATCTACACTATCGATGATCTCAACTCACATAAAAAACAGAACCGAAGTCGGACAGTTGATGACCTCCTTTCGACCTGAAGGAGACAAGGCTTGGAACTATGTACGAGAGAGCGACAAGGTCTCTCCCTTCCTCAAATGGGTGCCGCGTGGGCCCAATCTGTACGAATGCTGTGTTACAGATGGTTGGCCAGCCAAAGTGCAGTCGAACCAACCCGACAACTCGTATGCAACCAAGGACCTTTTCGAGCCTCACCCTTCGATCCCCCGAGCTTGGAAGTACATTGCCAGAATGGATGACACCATCGTCTTGGTCAATGGCGAGAAGTTCAACCCAGTCGCCATGGAGGGTTCAATCCGGTCCAACAAGAATGTTAGAGAAGCTGTCGTATTCGGAGCTGGCCGGCCTTACCTTGGAGTTCTGATTGTACCCTCTGAAATATGGGCCAACAAGCCCAATTCGGAGATTCTTGAAGCTGTCTGGCCTGTTGTTCAACTCTGCAATCAGTCCTCCGACGCTTTCGCTCGCATCTCAAAGTCCATGATCAAATTGTTGCCTTGGGATTGCGAGTATCCCCGCACTGACAAGGGTAGCGTCATTCGCCAAGCTTGCTACAAAAACTTCAAGAAGACAATCGACGAGGCCTACGATTCCGAAGATGTGCAGGCAGGTGACTTGAGAGAACTGGATCTTCCTGAGTTGCAGAGTTTCCTTCAGCGGCTTCTTGTTGAAACTCTATCACTTAAGGATGCGCCCGCGGATGATGTGGACTTCTTTACCCTGGGCTTAGACTCACTCCAAGCGATCCAGATGAGGAGTGAGATTCTCAAGACAGTGCAACTGGGAGACAGCAAACTTGGACAAAACGTTGTGTTCGAGCATCCTTCTATCGACCAGCTCAGCCAGTTCTTGCTTGGCTTACGTCTTGGTCAAGCCTCTTCTAAGACTTTGTCAGTTGAGCAGGAGATGAGCCAGTTGCTTGAGAAGTACGGAAAGTTTACTGAATGCGAGGCTTCCTCAGTGGTAAGCTCCAACACAGCCCACTTTTCAAAGACTATTGGCTAACACTTGACAGGTCATCACAGGAGCTACCGGCTCACTCGGTGCCCACGTCGTGGCAAAGCTCGCAACGAACCCCTCAATTGCCAGTATTTACTGCCTCGTTCGAGCCTCTGACGACTCTCAAGCACTGTACAGAGTGAAGCAGTCTATGTTTCAACGCAAAGTCTACCACAACCTCGCCCTTGAGGCTCGTCGCAAGATCATCGCATTGCCCTCGGACCTTTCCGATCCTCATCTCGGTCTTCAAAGTCAAGTTTACGCAAACATCACCGCAAATCTTCGATCAGTTATCCACTGCGCCTGGTCAGTGAACTTCAACATGCAACTCTCTAGTTTCGAGAAAGGGAATATCGCTGGCGTCAAGCATCTCATCGACCTATGCCAAGCTGCAGGCTCCTCAGCTTCCATGAACTTCTGTTCTTCAGTCAGCACATGTTCTCGAGCAACTGTCGTTCCAGTTCCAGAGTCTTCTCCACCATTCGACTGGGCGCAAGGAATGGGATACGCTCAGTCGAAGTCCGTATCTGAGAACTTGTGCGCCAAAGCTGCTGAAGCGGGAGTAACTACTCGTGTTCTCCGAGTCGGCCAGATTGTCGCTGATACCCGTCACGGGATCTGGAACGCTCAAGAAGGTGTACCGATGATGATGCAGACAGCCGTGACCATTGGTGCTCTACCCAAACTCAAAGAGACACCGTCTTGGCTGCCGGTTGATGTTGTCGCCGAAGCTGTGGCTGATATCTCCCTGTCAAACGCTGGCAGTGTATTCACCAACATTACCAACCCCAGAACTTTTGACTGGACGCAAGACCTTCTACCTGCTTTGCGACAGGCGGGTCTGACCTTTGAGGAGCTGGAACCAAAAGAGTGGGTACAGCGGCTGCGGGCTTCCACTCCTGACCCGACAGCTAACCCTCCCATCAAGTTGGTTGACTTCTTCGCATCCAAGTATGACAAGGACGAATTTGCACCATCAAAGGCGTTTGCAACTGAAAAGGCTTGTGAGCTATCGCCAGCCCTAGCCAATGCTGCAGTGCTGGACCAAGACTTTGTCAACAAGTTTGTCACGTACTTCCTTGAATCACCCTGGAAGTCTACGGCAACACTGAACACTTCTAAGACTGCTGTCGTAGTTGCCGGCCCATGTGGCTCTGGCAAGTCAACTGTCAGCTCAGCAGTGTCATCTTCCCTCAACATGCCTTTTGTCGAGGGAGACTCCCTTCACTCTCGATCGTCAGTGGAGAAAATGAGGTCAGGCACGCCATTGGTTGATGAAGACAGATCATCGTGGTTGAACAGAGTGTGTGTCCGGGCCCAAGAGACTCTATTTGATCTGGACTATGACTCCGTCGTGATCAGCTGCTCTGCGCTAACAGCCGCTTACCGAGCTACGATACGTCGACAACTTCAAGAGCGAGGTGTCAAGGTGGTGATTTTAGACTTACAGGCTGATGCAGAAGCCCTAACCGGACGTCTGGAAGCACGTGTAGGTCATTATATGAGCTCAGACATGGTCGATGGGCAAGTTGGCCTTCATGAGGTTGCGTCTGTAGATGAGGTGAATGTTTTCCCTATTGATACGGAGGCTGGAAAAGACAAGGTTGTAGAAGAGGCGTTATGGTTCCTGTCGAACGATTACTAGTTATGTTTGGCGTTTTGATTTGATAGACCAGGCGAAACATAGCAATGCAATAGTATAGAATATCCTGACGAAATACACATGATTTCTGTAACAGAGTTCGGCCTACCAGAGCCCGCAAGTCACTGCCAGTATCAAGTATACGGTATACTTGTATACATTTGTTGCCGCTGATAACGAAACGAGACTTGCTGGCGCCATTGAAAAACTAGCAAGACAGTAAACAAACGACCAATGCACATATGTTCGATCAACCGAGAGATAAATGGACTGCGGCATACGTGCTAGGTTCTTCCTTGTGACATCAAGTCTAGCGCTACAACCTTTCCGCGACCCAGGTAAGAGAAGCTGCCAAAGTAGTGTCAAGAGCATTCGAAATCCCAGCATCACAAGACGAGAACGAGACTCTCGGGACTTAACAAAAATACAAAGGTTTCCTTCCGTTGCCCTCTTGGATGCTACTCTGCCTTTGTCATATTATGCTTGGTACAGTCCCAGCGTCATCCGTGTCAGTGTTGAAGTATGGCCAAAACGCCTGGTACTATGTTAGTCTCAAGTCAGTCGCGCCTGATAGTAAGCTACTTACCGATGAATCAAGTGCCAGCCAGTCCATAGTGTTCCACTCATCGAGAGGGTGAGCATCAACAGATGACATTGACTCGAAGCCCCCAATTTCCCGGCCCATGTTTGCTGCAATTACATTGTTGGCATCTATGGATAATTGATTATCATCTAGATTAACAACGTGCACTTGTGTCGGACCAGACTGTTCGGGGTTCACAGCTGCTGATAGAGATGCTGTAGTGCGTAGCTCTTCGAGAATAACAGCATATCGCCGACTTGGCGAGTTCGATGCAGTGGCATTAGCGAGGTGCATTTGACATCTTTCGGCCAGTTGCAACAACCTGCGTGTAGAAGTCTTTTCTTCCCATACTAGGCCGAGAGCTCGGCGCTGTTGGGCTTCCCAAACGTAAGTTACCATCAGAGCGCAGAAAGTAACGTAGTGCGTCCACCAAAAGGCATGGAATATTGGACCTTCTTGGGCTAGGTGGTCCACTGTTTGCAACACAGACTTTGCCGCATCGATGCATTCATTGATCTGGCTTTCATACCCAGATGAAGAGTTTCCCAGGAGAAACAATCTGTTTGCATGCATTATAGAATGCGAGTGCGCTAATTTAAGAACTGTCGCCTGTCTGCGATAGCTTGGAATGAGCATGGATGGCCGTACAGATCCGAGATGGACTGGTAAACTGGCGTGCCATTCGTGAACATTGCGTAGCAATTCGTTGGCTGCAGCACACCGGGCGTGCGTGGAGACGTCTCGCGGTGTGTAAACTTGGCGTGATATTGACCCGATGATTCGTGCAATTCTGTGATTGAAGTCAGTTAAATCTTGCCAGAGAAAAAACCGTCGATTCTAGAGCTGACTGGTCCTCTCTTCAGGCATTGACTTACTTTGCGTGGAAGATCAAAGCATCAATGACACAATCTTCCTGTTCTTCAAAGTCATCCTGAGGCCCTGTAGGTGTCATGGCATCATCATCTACTCTGTCGGGATAGTCTTGGTCTATGTCGTCGTCATGAAAATGCCTTGGCCGCCCAAAAATAACGCCCAGGTAATTATCCAAAATATAAGCAGTCCAGAAGGTTCGGATGCCGCACTGGATTCGCATGTAATCCGTTGATACTCTTCCACGTTTGGGAAGACGGCGGTGCAAGCCCAGTGCAGAGACTAGTTGCAAGACGCTCCCGAACGTATACCATCCTCGATTAAAACGAGAAGTGGTGAGAAGATAGAGAACTTGGATGAGTTTAGCCTGGGCTGACTCGAGTTTTGGGAATCCTGAGCCCATTTCTTCGTCAACCAATTTCGTCGATATTGTAAAGAGTGTGTCGCTTGATGCGAGCGCTTGGTTCTCTGCTTCTGCCGATAGGAAGCCTTCCGACTTTGCTCGATGTAACGAAGCGATGGCCAGAGCGACAAGGACGATTGCTGCTTTGGCACGGCCGAGACCTTTCCAGACAGGCTCATGGTTTTGCATGTTTCTCTCCATCATACTCAACCATGATTCCACTGTGGGTCGGTGTAAAATTCGATAAGTAGCGATGCAAACATCAAAGTATAGTGACAACAGCAGCCTTGCCTCGACTGGTTCTGGCAGACTGAATGCACCATCCTCGGGGTACGGAGGTAAAGCCTTGTCGCCCCCAGCCATCGTCGTTTGCTCCGCGGAATCGGGATTGCTGTCAGACGCCACATTCTTCCTCTGGTCTGATAATCGCTTCAAGGCACGATGAAGAAACGTTAGACCCGAGGTGGGGTCAAAGACTTGGCCTTGGATTTCTGTGATGCTCAATTCTGGGGATGCCCTTGATGGAGCCGTACTTTCACCAATGCGTGGCGACCGTCGAGACATTGGGCCTGTATCATCTGCTTCTATGACTTGACCCTGTGCCATCGGAGCTTGTTGAAATGTCGAATCACCTCGTGGCCGAATAATCATAGGGCTTGGGTTAGGCAATCCTGAATGTGTCTCTGAAGGAGGTGGAGTTGGCGGCCGGCCTCGCGTATATTTGCTATCGTACAAGCAGTTGAGGCCTTTTGCTGCGCACTTGGCACACGGTTGATCGCCACTACATTTGGCTTTTCTTGACTTGCAGAAGTCGCAAGCCCGACTCACTTTTCTTGACTTGCGAAGACTACTAGGTGCTGCGTTCGACTGCAATGAGTCGTTGGCCGATGCACTGCTGCGTTTCCGTGCAATAAGCGGGGAATGAGGAGTTGGGGCAACGTCGGGTCCAGACTGGGTCTCAGCGTCTGGCAACGTATCGTGCCCAGTGAATGCCTGGTACGATAGATTCTCCATCTATACGCGATAGGGATCTGCTATTTCTGGGGGTATGGGAAGGAGGAGAGGCCGAGGCGCGTAGTAACGACTTGACGGAAAAAGATCCTTAGTTGAGGGTCGGAAGCCGGAGTATTATCCGGGTGATTATCTAACCTGATGGGAAGAACACTAATCTGGAAGCAGTTAATAGTGGGCAGCCGAGCCATGGCGCAGTACGTACTATGTCAGTATCCAGCTCAAGTTACTGCTAAAAGACGGGTACTCGATTACAAAGACCAATAAATATTATTTTTGCTTCAGTCCTTCTTCCAACAGAGGTTAAACTATGAACTCAAGATAACTATGGTTTCCCGCATCAAACCCATCAAATCCCTCAATGAACAAGTCGTTCCAAGGTATATCGATGCTTGGGGTGACCTGCTGCCCTGTTTCAGCGTTTTGAAGTCTTTGTAGTTTCAACCCAAACCAAGACATGAACTCGGTATCTATATCGTCGTTGAGTGATTGCTCCCGATCAAACACGTCCATTGTGGCCTCGCCAAGCCTTCCCACCACCACGGCACATCGCTCGCCAACAGAACGTCCGTCTGACACGCCTCGCAAGAGTCTTTGACACATGTCAATATTGGCCTTTGCAATACCTTTACTTAGCTCGCTGCGAATCACAGGGCTGGATCTGAGAGCATATAGCATCGTGACGGCCGCCATGAACAACGAGTTTAGCGCTACGAATGTGTAGCTAATTCGGTTCTTGGCATACAAAGTATTATAGCAGGAGATAAGACTGATGGCAGAGTCTGCGCAGAGTCTAAGCGAAGAGATGTTGCTAACAGGAAATACTCTTGATGGGCGGTACAGAGAAAGTACAGCATAATGGTAAGCGATTTGAAACCATTCTGCTGTTTGTAACATGGCCACGCCACTCGCTGGTCCGTAGCGTGGTGCCGTGACAAGCCACGTATTAAGATCAGCATAGTGCCCCTCGCGTAGAACATCTAGACTGCCGCAATCATTGCTGGCATTCGCAGAGGCGGCATGTAAAGACATGTAAATGGCAGCGTTGATGTGGCGTAGCTTGATGACATGTAGAAAAGTCGACATATCTTTGGGGTTCTGGATGATATTTGGCAATACTTCTCCGGAACAGAGTTGCTCATCCGTTAACTGCTGTGGTAAGGGTACCGTGATATCGGAGTCATTTATGCCAAGTGGTCTGCCCATTGCGATAGACATGCTCCGATCTAGGGTGTATGTACACCAGAAAAGGCGCCGAGCCATCTCCCGAGACAAAAGACTTTGACCGGTACTCGACGTTTCTTCCCGATGAAGGTCCATACCTAGGCCAATGCGTAGCGCCAGACCAAGGGTATACCAGATGTTGACCGATTGAGGCTCATTAGTTCCGTATAGACACAAGAGGAGAAGACATTGAATGCAGTCCAGGTCGTCGGCCGACATCACAGTACTGAGGTCTTTGATGGCTGCTTGGAAGAAGATTCTATGTGTATGCTGCTGCTGCTGGGGCAAATCCTTGGAATTTGTTTCAGCACTTGCTATCGCGAGGACCATGTTGACTCGGAACGATGACAACGCATGGCCCGATTCACCTCTTGTCAGAGGTAAGAAGTCATCTTGGATGAACGTTGGCTTGTGGAGGAATGGCAGCTGAGGCCATCGATTCGTGAAGAACACCTCGACCAAAGCCTCGGAGTCGGGTGCCACTGGAAGATCAGTAAAGTCGGCTGATAGTCTTGGGGATGCTTGGCTGTCTGGATCGCCTGCCCAGAGCTGCCATGGACTCCCCCGTAAGGCTGGTCTCAGTCTGGAACCATTATTGGACTCGGAAAACGTGGGTCGGAGTATACGGCCATGATACGTGATATCTTGATTGTCGACGATTGGAGGTGGGGCATTGTTGTTGTATTCTTGGTAGAAGTGATGAGAAGGACCAGGTGATCCATTGTCTCTACGTCTTTCTGCACGCAGGGTCTCGAGTTGACTCTCAAGATCGCGGACCCGCTCCTTCAGAGTCTCGCATTGGCAATTGGGGTCTGCCCGAATGAGCAGTCTGTCGGATGGCACGCATCTCTCCTGTACAAGGAGACAGGGTCCGCAAGACGGCAATTTCCCGTCGCACTTTGGGAGAGTTAGTCAGCGTCATCGATGAGTAATGCTGCTAGGGATTGGGATTGCGGGGATGGTGACCTTTTGCTTACGTCTTCGACAGCGCTCGCATGCCGCCGAATTCCTCTTTAATTGTCGTCGCGGGGTGTGGGTTTGAGCTTGACTTGGGGTTGGGGTTGTCGGCGGAGCTGTCGCCGAAAGAGATTGAGAATGCTGAGCAGTGATTTCACGCTCATTCATGTCGATCGTGGGACACTTGTGTCCTGCTTGAGCAAAGGGAGCGGAGCGATTGGGAGCGTTGGTATCGGTCTGTTCCGAGGAATAAAACCCGATTCCGAGTTTGGGTCAACGCGTCACGGGGGAGGCGTAAAATTGTGGACGCGCCATCGGAGGGTCCCGACCACCCTAAGAACTACAACGGCAACACTAACCATACTTTGCAATAGTTACTCTGCCACACTTATTATGTTTTCCAATTTCTGTAAGAAAAAAATCGTACCATATCTCAACGATTGCAGGTCGTCTAAACTCGCTTCGCAGTCCCCGTATTCCCAACAAGTTATCATCCATTCACTCATCATGCCCCATATAACCCAGCTCCCACTGTCCGTACCAGCCGGAAGTTTTGACACACATGTCCATATATTTGATCCGTCGGTTGGACCGTACGCCAAGTCTAGAGCATATACCCCCGCAGATGCGCCCATGGATGATCTCATTAGGTTTTCGTCAACCTTGAACAGCTCCAGCAATCCACTGAACTTGGTTCTGGTTCAGCCTTCACCATATGACACTGATAACCGGGTGTTGCTACATTCTTTACACAAACTAAACAGTAACTTCACCATTTCCGCCCGAGGAATCGCAGTGGTCAATGTCTTGAGCATTACACGTGACGAACTGGTACAGATGCACCAGGCTGGTGTACGTGGGCTGCGGATCAATTTGCAGTCAGATGGGAAAGGCGTCGACCTGGACAAACTAAAGCAGACACTCCTAGTCGCAGCTGAGAAGATCCAAAATTTGGCGGGGTGGAGACTTCAAATCTTTGCCCCTGCTGCTACTTGGGATGGTAAGAGTTTCCCATCGGAACTTGAACTACAGCATACTAACACTGTGCTTTCTTAGACCTTTATGAGTTTGTCTTGAAGTTACCCGTTGAGATCATTGCTGATCATATCGGTGGGCTTTTGGGATCATCCAAACTTGCGGGTGGGGATGCTGGGGACGATGCAGCATTGTCGCAGCCTGGATTTGAGAGGCTTCTGGACCTCGCTCAGCGTCGTCGTGTATGGATCAAGATTTCTGGTCTTTACCGTGCGTCATCGCGGGTAGAATCTGGTTACGATGACTTGGAAGGCATCCTGCGTCGCTTGTTCAAGGAAGTGCCCGATCGTTTGATCTGGGCTAGTGACTGGCCGCACACGGGCGAGGGCAAGGCTCGAGCCAAGAAGGATGCGGCAAAACGGCTGGCTGAGGTTGAGCAATTCCGTACGATTGATAATTTCGGCATCTTGCAATCTCTTAGACATTGGGCGGGAAGCGATGATACCTGGAGGAAGATGATGGTCAATAACCCCAGAAAGCTTTTCACGTCAAGTGTATTAGATTAAATAAGAATTTGTAACAACTATAACAAAAAAAAAAAAAGAGTATAAATTGTGCGGGCCTTAAATATTGGGTATGCATTGACAACTACAAGAAGCAGGCCTGGTCCAAGAATCGAGCATTGTGGCTCAATGTTACTTTAATTGTACAAAATGATAGAGCTGTCTTGCACGAGAAAAACAAGCAGAAAGCTGCTACTTCAATGTGCGATGCCTCAAGCTTCCGGCTGCATGCACGGTAATAAAGAACATGGCAACGGAAATGAGTGAGATTACATTAGATCACGATGGCTAGAGAAGAAGTTCTTTTGAGGCTAGGGTCCGCCATCAGCCGCGCACTGAGTGATAAGCAAAGCAAGTTGATAGTATTTGTGAGAATGACACAATAGTGCATATCGCAGATGGTTAATGATTTACAGTAAGATCAATCTTATGCAAGTAAAGCAGCCACGGCAGTTGAATCCCATGAATGCCCTCAAATAATTCTTCTCGTATACAATCGTACTATCAAATCTTCCAGGGTCATCGCAACCATCATTTACCGGTTGTCTCTTCATGCTGAGAATTGCCCGAAACATCTTCCTTTTCACCCAATCTGTAATCGAATTAGATATCTATTATATAGATGTAGGGGGGTTTTTGACTTACACCTCAACGCCTGTTGCAGACGACGGCAAAGGCTGTCGCATCTTGTACATCGGCCGTGAGAAAATGACGTTCATGTCGTCGAGACTGAGTCCGCTGGTCTCGGGAACGAAGAAGAAGGTATACGCTAGAGCAATCACACACCATCCGACAAAGAACATAAATGCTCCCCAAACGTTCATGCTTCTCAATAGGCTGGGTGTAGCTTTGGTGATGGCAAAGTAAAAGAACCAGTGGAAAGACTGCGAGAGCGCACCACCGAAAGAGCGGATGCGATTGGGCCACAATTCAGCTCCAAAAAGGTATGGCAGTGTGTACAGTCCTACAGCCCAACCGAAGGCGTGGATGTAGATGACCGCAATTGCAGCATCAGATGCACCCTTGGGAACAGTGCTTCCTTCAGACCGGAAGACATTCAGGTAACCGGCAAGGTAAGAGTGGCAGAGCATCTGGACTGTGACGCCAATCATGAGCGACTTTCTGCGGCCAAGCATATCGACGAAGAACAGGGACGCAGCCATGGTGCAAACAAACTTGGCAATGGCATAGAGACCTGACGAATAGATCTTGGTGTCTCGTCCAGTTACCCCAATCAATCCGAAGATAGTAGGAAGGTAGTTGGTGACGGAGTTAGCACCAGAGAACTGAGCTAGGATGTAGGCGATGACTGTGAGTTGCACGCGACGGAGATTGGAGCGGACAAAAAATGTCTCCTTCATGACAACGATGAAGCTGTTTGACCCGCTCTGTCTTCCTTCGTCTTCCACGGTGTGAACAATATGGCTGTACTCTTCTAAAACGAAGTGATCATCAACAGGCAGGCCGCGCAGGGTAGAGAGTGCTTTCAGAGCATCGTCTTGACGACAGCGGATAGCGAGCCATCTTGGCGACTCGACAATGAAGAAGGAGACGACAATGCCGATGAATGGAGCGAATGTCTGGACGAACCAGGGAACTTGGTACTGGAGGTTCTTGGCACTTGATATGTGCACATTGCAGCCGTAGACAACAAAAATACCAAGAGCTTGGCCGAGAAGCATACACATGTTGAACCAGAGAGTCATGAAACCTCGGATAGTCGCAGGTGCGATCTCTGCCAGAGTCATAGGTCCAACGACAGTGCAGGCACCAATACCGAGACCAGCAAAAACTCTGCCAAAGTACAGTGCACCAATGCTGCCGTAAGAAAAGCAGGATACCAGAGAACCCGCAACGTAGATAGTCTGATAGAGCCTCATAGATTGTATACGTCCAAGCTTGTCATTGAGAAAGAAGGACAGGAAGGCCCCGAGGCCTGCGCCGATATTGACAAAGGAGACGAGGTTTTCGATCGTTTCGCTATCAAGTTCGCTGTCAAGATCGTACTGTCTCTGGAAAGACTTGAGCTGGGTAATAGACGCCGCGGACCCTTCGTCCCATCCTGTAGAGAGTTTCGGGTCAGTACACTCTTGCGTTCAGTGAAGGGATTGAGAGAAGCACTCACCTTTCGGGCATCCACACAAGGCAAACGACAAAGCCGTCAAGAACAGATTACGGTTGAAGATTTCTCGAGGCAATGCCTTGATGGCCTTTTTGTACTTGCCGAAGCTTGTTTCCTTCATAGTGGCAGATTTGTAGAAATGATGGAGTATAGCTGGAGGAGGCAGTTGCTGGAACCCACAACCTTTCACGAGATGGATACTGACTTTATACCACTCCAGTGCTCCGGTCTGTCGCAATTCGCCTCCGCACCGGTTTCCCTCTCCGCACTTTGGAGTGCTCAGGCCAGACGTTCCCCATGGGGTCCCGGGCTTAGTGCCACTCGAGTCTGGATTGTGCTAAGATTCTACGGTAGGGCGGGCTGACGACTGACCAATCCCAATCCGAGGGTTGCGAAGCGTGTTGATCGGATGTGTCCGATTATGGCCAGATAAACTTTGCTCATCAACCTAGGGTCGCCCCTAGGCAAGGAGCCGATCGTATGTAAGCCCCTGTCGGAGGACTCCGATCCGACGTGGATGAGTGAAAGATATCTATCCCCAACGGCGAACTAAAAATGAACCACGACGCTTCGAGGCCTAACAAATGTTGCACTTTCTGTGAAAGCATTTCAGCCGTCAACACATCTTGATCTCTACCGGCAAATTCCCGAAATTATGCCTCGCCTACCTTCACTACGGGTCCTTGGTAGAACCCAAGTTCCGCGGTCAAATGGAACTCTGCACTTCATTCAAGCACGCGACGTCAGCACATTTGCCCGCCAGAATCGTCTAGCAGCAGCGTACTACAGGGGAGGATCCTCAAGGGCAGTTTTCTTCAACAGTCAAGATCTACCACCAACCAATCAGCGAGATGGCATTTTCCGCAATGTCATCGGCAGCCCTGACCCATATGGACGACAGCTTGACGGTATGGGTGGAGGCATCTCCAGCCTTTCAAAAGTCTGCATCGTGGGACCACCAACACACCCAGAGGCCGACGTTGATTACACCTTTGTTTCCATAGGCATCAAGAATGACAAGGTTGACTACTCAAGCAACTGCGGCAACATGTCGGCTGCAGTGGGACCTTACGCGGTGGATTCCGGACTTGTATCTGTACCAGATGGCTCTCAAGAGCAGTACACTGTCCGCATTCACAACACAAATACCGGCAAGATCATCAATGGATCGTTCCCCATTGTGGATGGAGAGGCCGCCGCTTCTGGTGACTTTACTATCGACGGAGTGGCTGGTACAGCTGCTCCCGTCCAGCTTGACTTTGTCAAACCAGCTGGGTCTCGCACTGGGAAGTTGCTTCCTACCGGCAGTGTTGTGGATACCTTTGATGGCTATAAGGCGACATGTATCGATGTTGGCAATCCATGTGTATTTGTTTACGCATCGGAGCTCGGCATTGATGGAGAGCTATCGTCAGATGATATCGAGGCCAATACGATACTCAAGGATAAGCTCGAATCTATCCGTCGCCAAGCTGCTATCAAAATGGGCCTTGCTCAGGACCTAAACAACGTCCCCGGAAGTGTTCCCAAGATCGCTATTGCTTCGCCACGGAAGGAGCCGACAAATGGAGAGATCAACATTCGTGCCATGTCAGTGGGCCAAGCTCATAAGGCAGTTCCAGTGACTGTGGCTTTGGCGACGGCTGCTGCTGCCAAACTACCAGGAAGTACAATTGCAAATTGCCTCAAGGGTGAAGAAAAAGAAGAAGGCTTAGACATTTGTCATGCTAGTGGCAGACTACGAGTAGACGCTTCATTTGATGAGGCAGGAGAGTTGACCAAGGCAACTGTTTTCCGTACAGCTAGGCGTCTGATGGACGGAATGATTTATTGGAAGTAGTTATACTATGGATTATTGTGTAATGAATAATTTGTTCTAGTGCCGTTGAGTCGGTTTTTGTCTTCTAGATCCCGCCGTTCGGAGTATACTAATTTATCCCCTGATCTTATACCTCATAATTTGCTGATAAGTCTGCAACATCGGAGCAGGTATTATCCTCGATTTACAAGCGACACGGGATGAGGTCATCTGATCTGCTATGTGCCATCTTCTAGCGAAGATCTATGAACTTCAAGAATACGACAACGTGCGCCTACAAGGTGGGAGTCATGGGACCATGCTCTGTATGGTAATAATCGCATATACTTGTTATTACATGAATAGTCTAAATTTACAGAGAGGCTTATAAAGGCGACTTATCCGAGAGCCGACTAGCCATCACATTCAGAGCACTTCCTGCCTTGAAATACTCGACCTGCTCCCGAGTGAAGGTGTGCTTAGCTTCAGTCACCCATATTGTACCGTCCTTTGAAGTAACCCTGAGCTGCACGTTCTTTCCAGGGGCCAGTTCCGTCAGCCCGAGAATGCTGATACGATCGGAAGCCTTGATCTTCTCGTACGCGGTATCGTCGGCAAATGTCAACGCTAGCATGCCCTGCTTCTTGAGATTGGCTTCGTGGATACGGGCAAATGACCGAGCAATGATAGCGACACCGCCAAGGTATCGGGGCTGAAGAGCAGCATGCTCACGTGAGGATCCTTCGCCGTAGTTGTGGTCCGCCACAACCACCCAGGGAAGCCCTCGCTGTTGGTAGTCTCTGGCTGTATCTGGAACACCGCCATGTCCTCCAGTAATTTGGTTCACCACCTCGTTGACCTCTTGGTTATCTGCGTTGACAGCACCAATGAGGGTATTGTTGGAAATGTTTTCGAGATGACCACGGAAACGCATCCATGGACCAGCTGTAGTAATATGGTCTGTTGTGCATTTGCCCACAGTCTTGATGAGGATAGGACACTCGACGAAATCTTGACCGGACCATGGCTTGAATGGAGCTAGTCTTTGTAAGCGTTGGGAGTCTGGTGATATTTGAACGGCTACAGTCTGCCGGAACTGGGGGTCTGTCGAAGGTGCATCGTAGACGTGGTCTGTGTTCTCATATTCCTCAGATGGGAGTGCGTCACCACTAGGAGGTTTGAAGCGAAATTCAGCACCAGATTCCGTGACGAGACTGTCCTTCAGTGGGTTAAAACCAAGATCGTCAGAAAAGACCTTGGCCATGACCATGTCAGGAGAGGAAAGGAATGCATGGGTAGCGGGATTTCCATCAAGACGTCCAGTGAAATTTCTGTTGTACGATGCCAAGATCGAGTTTGGCGTACCCTGATCAGGTGTGAGCAGCGCGTACAGGTACGGGCCAGGAAGATTTCAACATACCTTTTTCATTTCGGTTCTGTCCCATGAACCACAGCAGGGTCCGCAGGCATTAGACAGAATCTTACTACCCAACCGCTCAAAGACCTCAGTGACGCCCTCGCGCTTAAGTGTCTGGTTTGTTTGTTCACTTCCAGGAGAGAGAAGCAATGGCATTTTGGGCTTCAATCCTGCATCGAGAGCTTGACGTGCCAAGCTAGCAGCACGGGACAGATCTTCGAAGGAAGAGTTCGTGCAGGACCCAATCAGTCCCGCAGTAAGCTTTTCCGGCCACTCATTCTCCCGGACAGCTTCACTCAACTTGGAGATTGGCGTTGACAAATCCGGTGTGAATGGACCATTGATGCGAGGCTCCAGCGTAGATAGATCGATCTCGATAACGTGGTCATACTTTGCACCCTCATCCGCCTGAAGCTCATGCTTGGCCACTTGTAGAGCCTCAGCCAGCTCAGGCCGGCGAGTCGCGCGTAAGTAGGCAGACATAGCCTCAGAGTAAGGAAAGATTGATGTTGTTGCTCCTGTCTCAGCGCCCATGTTGGTAATGGAAGCCATTCCTGTAGCCGATATTGTTTCTGCGCCAGGGCCAAAGTACTCGATAATGTTTCCAGTACCGCCCTTGACGCCAAGGATTCCTGCAACAGCATTGATGACATCTTGGCTTGTTAGTAGCTGTGACGACAATGATATGTACATAACGTACCTTTCGGACTGGCCCAGCCGCTCAACTGGCCTGTCAATTTGACACCAATGATCTTAGGGGCCGTAATCTCTAAGGGAAGACCCGACATGACATCAACCGCGTCTGCACCGCCGACGCCCACGGCAATCATACCCATACCTCCGGCGTTTGGCGTATGAGAGTCAGTGCCAATTAGCATTCCGCCAGGGAAGGCATAGTTCTCAAGCACAATCTGATGGATGATGCCTGCATTGGGCTTCCAGAAACCCATGTTGTAGCGTTGACAAGCACTTGACATGAACTCATATACCTCACCATGGCTTGTCAATGCTCCGGCAAGATCTTGCTGGCTACCATCTCGTCCTACGATAAGATGATCACAATGAACTGTAGTAGGAACTGCAGTTTTGTCAAGTCCAGCTGTCATGAACTGGATGATTGCCATTTGAGCTGTAGCATCTTGGCAAGCGATTCGTCGAGGTTTCAACTTCAACTGCGTTGTACCTCTAATCACTTTCTCGTCTTGTTCACCATCAAGGTGTGCAAGAAGAACCTTCTCGGCATAGGTGAGAGGGCGGTCAAGGCTGAGTGCAGCGAAGTCAGTCGCTGTTTAATTATAGAGATCGGGGGTTTTCTTACATCTTTCGTAAGCGGGGTAGTTTATCCAAGAGACCGACATAATCGACGGTATGGTCAGGCTCAAATCGACTTAATGGTGCTTGTCCTGTGACTCCAGTCACCGTAGCCATGGATCGGACGGCGGAGCCCGTGCGTATTGTGCGGCTAGCTCTCAACATTGTGTATGTGGTATCGATGAACAAAGTAGAGAGAGTCTGACTGGTCGGAACCACCAGGATTAGCTGTTACTATAATGTTGAACGCCGACGATATCTGCAACTTAATAGCCAGTCGCGTCGATTGGATTTAAAATCAGCAAATGTCGGGAGAGACGCGGGGAAGTGGGTTAGCGTTGATGTTAGCGTTCGGGCTGCGGACATTTCCTCGGATGGGTCCGACGTAGGGGGCTTTGCGGATCGTCTGTCGGAAATTGTCCGGCGGCGACCATTTCAGCCCATAGCACCCGAACAGACTACTTGAGTGTTGAGCCTATTCTAGTATTTCAAGGGCATATGACCTGGTGATACCAATCAGCTTTGATGTTGTAGTCAACTCGCAATATTATCACTATGGCTACCACTGCGATCGTATCGCCCACCCTTGGGCAAACTCAATCGACCCGCAAACCAATCTCATGGAGTAATTTGGTAGTTGGGGCCTCGATGAACATCTTTCAAGGTTGGTTGTGTCTCTGTTCGACAAGATAGCGTCTTGAGGACGCCGTAACTGACATTTCCCAGTAACATCCTTGGGCCAGCCAATGGAGGTCGTAAAAACACATGTAAGCTGGTCGTATGCCCAGAAAAGGTGGTGAAACTGACACACCTGGAACTAGGTCGCGGCAAACAGAGGAGATAACCTACGTACCGCCGTTAGCAAGACATGGGCTCGTGGAGGCGTTCGGGCGTTCTACCAAGGGCTCATTCCCTGGGTAAGTAAGGTAGCAGCCTCTGTCTATCAAACTTGCTGACATTGAGTCATTTTAAAGGCATGGATCGAATGTTCGACAAAAGGGTCCATTCTTTTCCTGGCTTCGAACGAAGTCGAACACTATTCTAAAAACGTATTCGGAGCCTCTCCGGCGATTGCCGGAACACTAGGTGGTGTCGCTGGAGGTGCGGCTCAGTCTTATTTGACAATGGGTGAGTGAATTCTTTCATCGGACTAACTAAACAAAATATGAAGAATGACGTTGACGTTTGTTACAAGGCATGACAACCTGCATGAAGACTGTGGAAGTCACGCGGCCAAAGAATGTTCAACCTGGTGTCCGCGTCCCTGGTACAATGGAGATTTTCCTTGGCATTCTACGCAAGGAGGGTATTCGTGGTGTTAACCGAGGAGTTAATGCTGTCGCTCTACGACAAATCAGTGGATGGGCGTCTCGCATTGGTATCGCAAGATTTGCCGAGGGCCAGATACGAACCTTGCAATCGAAACCCGCAGACGCAAAACTTAGCATCTGGGAGAAGATGGCCGCATCAACTGTAGGAGGAGCACTCAGCTGTTGGAACCAGCCTTTCGAAGTGAGTTAACTAACCCAAAAGTGTTAATCGACGCTTGATACTAATAGATATGCAGGTTCTTCGCGTGGAGATGCAGTCGCTGGCTTCTGGCCAGACCATCTCATCCAAACCTACCATGGCATCTGCAGCCAAGCGTATCTTAGCCACTTCGGGTCCGCTGGGTTTCTTCAGAGGCGTCGTTCCCCGAATCGGAGTAGCGGCCTGGGCCACCATCTGTATGGTGGGTTTCGGCGATATTGCCAAGGAATACGTGAGGGGATTAGGGCTATAAGATTCTGTGTCAATGCCTCACTTTCATGAAAGAGTTTGTAGTTGATAATTGTAGAGAATTGTGTTTCACTTGCGCTGACAGGTCACTGCCCATGGTCTGTACGTTAAAGCAAATTTGATCCACGACTAGTTAATAATCCTTTACTATGGCTTAAATTCTACATATTATTATCCTCAAATAGTCACCACTGAAATGCACCCCAAGTTATACAAACATACGTGACTATCTTGGACTAATCCTTCGTTCGTTGTTCAGAATAATTTCTGATATCCCATTTTGGTATGTGCACAGAGCACAGGGCACCTCCCCGCAAGCATCGGGAATGTTCCGACTGGTAAAGGACCTATAAAACTACCCCATGAACACAGTACAAAGCCCAGTCTCAGGTAGCATAAGCACACGGAAATCCTTGCAACAGTACAAACATGGCATCAACCAATCTATTACAGCGCCTACGGGCATTCTCCTCCTGCGACGTACGTTTACACTTGATTTGCCCATCAGCACTAACTAGAATATATATGCGGAGTAGATTGGAGATGCTCTTGTCAAACTCAAGTACCCATATGGTGGTTTCTTGGATGGCATCCACATGTGGTCGCCACACATGCGTTCCGGCCCTACTAGGATTATGGGACCTGCTGTGACAGTCAAGATGGTAGAGGCTAGTAACAACACAGCGCCCAAACCAGCACGCCATTTTGCCGACTGCAATAGGCCAAATGGCATCATGTACATTCAGCAGCCGAAGGGCCTTTACTCGGCATGTTGGGGCGGCTTGATGTCGACGCGCGCTAAACACCTTGGTACTGACGGTGTTATTGTGGATGGCCGTGTGAGGGATATCGCGGAACATCAAGAAATCGAATTCCCGGTGAGTCTGTGTCATGCTCAGGACCAACACATCTCACTAACATGATGTTTACCTAGGTATTTGCACGTGAAACTTCCATCTTGGGATCTAACACGTTCACGAGAGCGTCGGAGATTGACGTGCCGCTTCAGTTTAAGGATGATCTGTGGATCAGCCCGGGTGACATCCTCGTAGGCGACCGAGAGGGTGTAGTGGTTGTACCCCCGAAGCTCATGGAGAGTGTCATCGGCCTTTGCCAGGAGCGCTTTGAGATTGACGAAAAGACCTTCGCTGCTCTCCGAGATGGTGACGAGATGGGACCCACTATCGCACGACTCCGCAAGTGAGGCACACCGGGTGGCTCCGACTCACTTGCCAGAACTAAATACCCTAGAGGGATGCAGCAAGCTTGATGATTCAGGTCTTGGTCAACAAAAGGATATAGGTCGATAGTGGCATAGAGTTCTCAAATCTATCGTTGGTTGTAACCTAATTTCATAGATCATCTAATTGTATTATTCGGGGCTTGTTGTGGCATTGACGTTGCTATAATGATGATGTGTGGTATGAGTTCAGTGCCTTAGCTTCATAGCAAGGTAGATCGAGCTCACGAAATCACATTAACCACAACTCCTTTTGACGATCCACAGTAAATCACTTTCTACCATTTTGAGAATTGAGGAAAGGTATGTATAGGTTATAATTGGCTAAATATGGGGAAAACCTTCGGGCAAAAAACCCCACAACATCGCTATACCCTGCCATCCTACCCACGTGCTATCATTGGTTGTCTAGCTTCGCCAAACGATAGTATAGTTATCGCTAGAAAACACGGGGCCCATTTCGTCTCCATCGTGAAGTGTAGCTATGAAAGAGAATAATTTGTTTTCCCTAAGCTCCTGATGAAATGGTGCAAGTACCTCGAGCGTGTTTTTACCGGGCTTCCACGCATACTGGCCAGCCGACGCACTGTGATTTCTGGAAATGTCCCACCAGAACTTATGCAACCTGTCGGGTTGGGAAAACCACTCTAAATCTAACTCGGGCCAGATCTTTTGTGCCGATGAGCTGTTTTGGGTCCAGCCGATAGTGATTGTACCCGAGACGTCAAGAGGGATCGAGGGATCAGGCTCGGTGAACTTATAGGCCTGTGCGGCGGGGAGAAGGGCGAGAAGGGCGTTGATGAATGTCTTGGCTTGCATTGTTCATACGATGTTTGAAAGGGAATACTGTATTGAGAAAGGTGTAGAGATGTGATGATATGAATGATATGCAACAGAAAACAGAAACATCTAACTTTAAATACTCTCGAATTCCAAGATTAAACTGGTGCCTTAGCAGTGGGATCAAGATCTTACGCAAATTATCCAAGGATTTACTTCTTACATATTATCATCGTAACAGCGCGGACATTGACTCAAATGCCGAAAGGTTCAATCTCCACCTCGACATCTTAGGCAACGAAATTAAAATATTCTGATGCCTGGATTGAACCTCTACGGTTCTTTCTAAATATTGGATAGTATGTTGGATTCCTGGTCTGTGTTCTTTAAATGAGCACTGCGCCACATCAAACTCGTGTGATGGATCATGGAGGTGGAGTAACTCCTGTCACGAAAGACCAACGCCTCACTGCTGCGCCCACCGACCAAAGTAAGTAAGCAAGCCTTGCTGACCTTTCTTCTGCTTCACAAAACTTCTCACCGAATTTTGTGCTACGTTTATCACACAAGCCTTTTATTGTAACGGCCAACTCAACGCATTATGACCATGAAAATTGCTGGGCATGCTTCTATACTTCCATGCTTGGACTCATTGCAGTCCGAAATCAGAATTTTAGAGGTTCTAGCCGGAGAACAAGGCTCTCCTATTCACTGCAAGTTTCATGTTACTTCCATGGATGATGACATGATTCCATATGAAGCTCTCTCCTACGCTTGGGGAATCAACAATGCAAGCTCGCGACAGACAGTACACGTAAGGGACAAGGAGGTCGATGTCACAGAAAGCCTTTACGGCGCGCTACAAAGGTTACGACTAGCTCAGCAATCTCGATACCTGTGGATCGACGCGTTTTGCATCAATCAAGCCGACGATCAGGAAAAGACACAGCAGGTCAGCATGATGTGTCGTATATACAGCCAATGCACACGGTGTCTCATCTGGCTGGGGCCCTTGGGGGAGGTCAACTATCACGATGGCCAAGCTGCTATGGAAGCCTTATCTTGGATAGGTGGTTCTCAAGAGGCGCCAGGATGGTTAGACGATGATCCAGCCGCGAATGCTGTTGCAAAGGCTCTCAAAGCTTTCGTCAATACGTCATGGTGGGGGCGGATATGGACAGTCCAAGAAGCCATTCTCCCACATCAAGTAACGGTCTTCTGGGGTCCCTGCGAGATCTCATGGGACGTGATGCGTAGCGCGGCGAATAGTTTCTTTGAAGACAGTGCACCCGAGATTCCGGCGGTATTTTGGGAGAATGGAAGTATTGTTAACCTTCAGAGTGTCATGAGAGGGCTCGATATCACTCGTGGAGAGCCCCTGTTTGAGGTTCTTTGGCGTTGGAGATACCGTCATGCCACAGACCCGCGAGATAAGGTATACGGCGTGCTAGGATTCCGAGACGATGTCACACTTCCCACAATCGCAAAGTGCAATTATTCTTTCGGCGTACGAGAGGTGTATGAGCGGACCACCATCGGTCTCATCGACACGAGCGGTGACTTGCTACCTCTGATCGGTAGAGGAGGAGAAGGGTCAGATATTCCTGATATTGCCTCGTGGGCTGCAGATTGGGATGGAGTTAAAGATTCTCGTAGACACAGCACCTCCAATTTCTGGGATCACCTTCGAATATGGCATGATCTGGGATATACAGCAGACCGTGGTCTTTTTGGCGTCGGCGATGGCCTAAGGGTTGAGGACGAGAGAGTTCTCCGATTGCAAGGCCTTCGGATTGATCGGATCTGTATAGTTGAGGATAAGTCTGAGTGCGCTGAGTCGAACGATGGGTCAATGGGCTCTCTTTTCTTATCTGCCGGCAGCCGCTGGGGTAAACTCATCACAGGGTTCCAGCAGCTCTTCCCTGGCCAGTTACCGGTAAACTGGATGGGTGCATTATTTGGACTGATCACGGGAAAGCTCATACCTGGGAATCCGGACCACGGCGATGACATAGAAAATTGGACGCAGCAAGTGGTTCGTCCGCAAGCTCTCTTCATCACTGAGTCCGGTCTTTTTGGTCTTGGCCCGCGGAACATCCAATCAGGTCAGGAAGTTTGGGTAATTGGCGGTAGTCGACTTCCAATCGTCCTCGAACTATATTCTGACAATGGGGAAAAGAACTCTCAAGGTGACTTTAAATTTGCTGGAGAATGCTTCGTACATGGAATAATGGCGGGTGAAGCAGTCGAAAAGCGGCCAGGTGAGGCAAGAGACATCAGACTTCGCTGAGGCCTTGGAGTGTGCCTACAGCCTCCTTCATCATTTACTATTATCTGAGAAAGGAGTCAAAGCTTGTATACTGCAATGATATCAGGACTTTTCCCAGCTTCATCTTCTAACTATGCCTTCTTGCCATCTACACTTTAATTTCCTCCTCTTCATGATCTACTGTAGTCTTGTCACTACCGATAATCTCAACCTTTGCTTTGTTGCCCTCCATAACCACTGCAACCTCTTCCAAAGAAACTCCCTTTGTCTCAGGATAGATAAGCCATATCACGAATGTCTCAAATGCCAGGAGAACAACATATACGAGATAATATCTCCACTTGAGATTATCCAGTCCGATGGGGTTGACGAACTGGTTGAAGCCTGTGCCGCCTTTGTTTGAAAGCTGCATGATAGCAATACCCTTGGCACGATAGATAAAGGGGAAAACCTCGGACACATACAAATACTGCAGCGGCATCATCAAGTTGTAGAAGGCATAGTAAATGAATATGAGAGCAACGACGGCGATGGCAGCAGAGGTATTATCGTCGTTGCCCGCAAAGACGGCGGAAGCACCAGTCCAGCAGGCAAAGATGGCGCACATGGATCCGAATCCAACAAGTAGTTGAGTACGTCGGGGCAGGTAGTCGGTGCCAATACATGCAGCCGCAGCGCCAGTGAGAAGGTTCCAGCAGCTAAGCGACAAGTTGATCTGCTGCTGCTTCAGACGTTCCGTAATTCCAACCGTAGCCAGGACCTTGGCCAGGTAGTACCTTGATGTCAAGGTTAGCTATATGCCTGGTACGTGGGAGAGCTCTACTTACGAAACCAAGCCATTCCCAGCCCACTGAGAAAAGAGGCCAACGCAGAAAGCGACAGTGACACGGCGAAGGTTTGACTTTTGAGTAAATAGCTCCCGCCATGGCATAGTAGAAGCTTCCTTTTCAAGTCGCAGGGTCTCGCTGATCTGGAGGAACTCAGCAGCCACGAACGCTGAGTTTGGGTCTCCTTCGCCGTGGTATTCGGTTAAGATGGCCAAAGCTTCGTCATGACGGTCTCGTGAGATGAGCCAACGAGGAGACTCAGGAACGAACCTATATCATGAATCAGAAGAAGTTTTTGTAATTAAGACCGAACCCACTTACCAGATAAATGCCAATTGCAGGATAGAAGGAAGAATCTGAAAGATGGTTGGTAGGCGCCACGCCCAGTCTGACGCCCAATTGTACGTTCCCAGGGTCAACCCCGCTGCCAGGATAGAACCGACATACCACGAGACTTGGAAACAGCCGATGATAATTCCTCGTTCGCGAGGATAGCACAACTCGGCCAATAGCTGGGCGGCACCAGATAGAGCGAGAGCTAGACCAAATCCTATAATGATGCGCGACGCAATGAGCATTTCAATGTTGACAGCAGCGGTCTGGATAATGACTCCGGCTGTGGTGATCATGGACCCAAGCACGACGCTGAATTTTCTGCCCCAGCGATCATTCGAATAAGGTATAAATGGGACAGCAGCAACGGAGCCGATCGAGATAGAAGCTGAGATGATGCCGAGGGCTGCTTTTTCGGGATGCCCAAAGTACGATTGCCACTTATCTATGGCTTGGAGCCCATTCAAAACTGAGCCGTCAAACTTCCATAAGCGTTAGCTCTTGTAGATACATTTGATAAATAGGTCATTACCCCGGTGGTGATCTCTACACCTAGAGCGGATGGGATGAGAAAGAGGTACAATCTCTTCAAATTCTTCTTCTGGTACCATGGCGTCTTATCCTGGGCAAGCAAGCGGGATACTTCAGAAGTGGCAGCAACCTCAATGACCTTTCGGTCATGTCGGGCTATGCCCGTCGTTTCTTTGGTCATGGCTATTGAATGACAAAGGGATGTGTCAATAGTAGAATGAAAAACCTGTTAACCATCTGATGGTCTTCAATAAAATTGGACCCGGGCTAAGGAACTTATACATATGAAACAAGTACCAACGACCTAGAGAACCTCAAATATCTCGGCCTGTTTTAAACCGAGCCATCTAATACTACGATATATCATATAACCAACAGTCATGAAGATGAATCATTAAGCCGTCGGGTGATTGTTTCTGCTGATGATTCGTGGGGACCCCGCACTCTATTTCATTTAACCGGACGTGGTGTGGTCATGCGTGAAGCCTCTCGTAGATCATACGTGAAATAAGCTTGTTTAGGATCGTCAAATAGTTCGGCTGCAGACCCCGCATCACATTAAGAGACAAACAATGATATGTAGCAAGATCTGCAAAGAAACCATTTAGCCACGGACTGGCTAAACGACCACCCTAGTCGATGTCAGACCGCATGATAACCTAAAATCTTGAACGATCACGTACAGGATCAGGCAATGAAAGGAAACTGAGCAGAAGTCGAGGACGCTATTAGTCATCAATGGGTTATGTAGAAATATAAATCATCCCATGATCTGATGCAGGTGACTGCGTCGATTCAAGATGAATTGATACCCCTGCTATCTTCTGTGTCGGCTCCATTCATAGGTACGAGCCATCTAAAAGATTGGACCCCTTGCACAAGGGCTTCCAAGGTCAAATAAGTCTTTCTGTCGAACGAAGAGATATAGTAATGGCAAAGGCCAAGAAGCCTGATACGGAGGGAGCGCATTGGAACCCAACAGTCCAGGTGTTTGACCCAGCGGAAACGAAGTTGGCATGGCCAGTCTAAGTTAGAAGATTACAATGTTGGTAGTCTGTTCACCTGAAAAAGGTAGTTGAGAAAAATGAAGAGGCAGTTAAGCCACTGGCAGCATAGTCTCGTTATGCATCAACCTAGTATTTATCGGTATATGAGAACCAATCATGTAGAGTGAAGTTATTGAAGTAGACAACATCAAAGATCTTATCAGAAGGGTAAGATATCTACGATTCTAGGATGCTGCGAAATTATAGTGGAATCTAGGACAGCTAGACATGCTTGGTCGGTATAGCTTTGAGATATGGGCGTATGGCTTAACTAATGTGCTTGGCGTCACAAAGTGAATAATATCTTTCCCGCTCAGCCCTTTAAGATAAGTAAGGAGGTTAGCCAGGATACTAGAATGTTCTCTTGACCTGGGACAAATACGATAGGTTTGTAGATGAGGTGCTTAATAAGCTAGATGAACATAGCAAATGGCTGTTATAAAGACAATTCCAGCTTGTTATTGCGGTTTTTAGAAGGGTTTGAATTCCACACAACCTGGCAGCCTATACACCGTCGCCTGACCACCCTTCCACGAGAGTGGTCCACTAGGCCTCGTCACTTGTTTTCCCTAGCATACTTGATTAGGCCGTCCAACCAATCCTGGTGCCCAAGCAACATGGGATTTGGCTTTTGGACCGACAATTCCTGGGCTGGCTTGCCAATCTGCGACTCTTGAGTCAAAACCCGTACCACACCCCATTCCAAGTCCTCCACTATCCAAGCATGATAAACATCCAAAGCCGATTTTTCATCTCCATCCTGCCAAGCTCGCCAAGCAATACGTCCCGGGGACTTGTCTGTCGGAGCCACTGACTCAAGGACTTCGGCCGGGAGAGGAGCAAAACCAAAAGTGGAAAACTTGAATTTGTCCCCTTCTTTCAGGTGTGGTCCGGATGTCGGTGGGGTTATCTGGGAAACGTTGTTGTAGTATTTCTCCCACTTGGTGATGTCAACGAGGAATGGCCAGACGTCTGCAGCGGTGAGATCTTTGACGATGACCTCGTTAGACACATAGTTGTCTGTTGTACCAGGGAGGTACTTTTGGGGCCAGATGATGTCAGATGGCATTTTAGAGGGATGCTCAGAAGGGATCGTAAAATTGATGATGATCAGATATTAAATGCGAACTGAAGGTACGAAGTCCTCTGGTACTCTCGTGTGAAGAGCAGCTGTGTTCATCGGATTGAGCATGAGAGCTTTTATAGCTCCAGATCAGTGCTCTGAACTCGGACCTAGCTACGACACAGGATTTGCTGACAAATCACGATAACTAGTAGATGATTAATAATACAGCTAACATTCCACCGACATCTATCACACGAAGTGGATCAGTCATGAACTGGGCGAATTTGAAGAGATTGCAAGAGCCTTGATTTTTCTTGTGCATTTTGGGATACAACGCACGAGACCCCTTTGTTGAGCTACCTAGATTGGATATCGATCTAGCCAATCATTAGGGATGTGACAGCATGTCCAACACAATCACGTGCCTTAGCGCTTACATCTTTGTGTAAGCAACTGATTTTGCACAATATCGGACGAGTAAATTCGTTATTTGTTTCCCTTCGCACTAGGACTTTTACTACCTGTACTATATATAGCATCAGTGAGCAAGAATGCCAGTTGTATATTATATCCACTCCGTTAGGTCATGCCCCATCCCACTTATGACAATGGTTCTTGAGCTGAAAGAACGCAAGCGAAAACGCGTAAGACATTCTCCGCCTGATTGGCAAATCTTTTTGAATGGAGGGTTCACTGGTGTATCCTATAAAATGAGACGGCGGGCACCATGACCTTGATTCAACACTCTATAAGTACATGACAATGAAGTCATAGCTTAAACTCGGGTTTCAACCCTAAAACGTCCCTCAGATCTTTGACCTCAGTGTCAGGTCGATGCGAAGGAGCCTTAGCAGTCCGGTCACAATATGCCCATTCCTTCCTTAGACCTTCCGAGTGACCTTCGAGAGCACTCACGATATAGTGGCCTAAGATTGGAAACATCTTGAACGCGTGCCCAGAGTCACCTGTTGCCAGAAGTAAGGACGCATGCTTAGGGTGTCTGTCGATAAGCCAATGAGCATCCGGAGAATCGGTACACCAACAAACTCGTGCATCAACAAGAGGTCGTCCTGAGAATTGAGGCATAACAGTGTCAATGAACCTGTTGATGGCAGCGGCTGCTTCGTGTGGGATTCCGTCATCCATATGATCACTCGAGTATCTAGGAACCGAGTAGTGGGTAGTGTTGCCTGTCTCATCTACAAAGGTCCCTGTTCGATACTGGTAACCCGGATTGTTATCGCAGATTTTGATTCGCTCTTTTGTTTCCAATTAGCCACGCCTTGACGCGGGGGCTTGTAAGGACTGTAGGAACTTACTTGTTTCAGGATCAGGCTCAAACATAAATCCGAGCTCGTAGTTGTCAATTACCGGCACTCCCTTCCACTGTGACATCTCCTCTTCTGTGAGCTCAATGTGGCCCAGAGTCCAGCACTTTGACCATAGGTGTTTAGAAAGCTCCGGTAGAACCTGGGGTGATGCAGCGCCAGTACTAAGGATGTAGTGATCGGCGCGAAGGACGTCGCCTGAGGCAACTCGAATGCCAGTCATTGATCCTGTTGCATCGACCTCAAGACCTGTCATTGTCCCGTTGCGACCTGAGACGAATTTGACTCCCATTTGTTCGGATTCAGCCGCCCACTTCTCCAGTGCCTTCCTTGCATGAACCCATCCCCCGAGGCTGTTGAAGAGGCCTTTCCAATTCTCAATCCCTACGGCGTTCCCCAGTTGCGGCACATGCTTTACAATCTGTTCTTTTCCTTGTATGAACTCAAGCTTATCAGTATGTCCTGCCTTTTTCAGGTTTTCGTAAGAACTGCGGAGGAACTTCTCAGCCTTCTTATCGCCTCTTGTGGTAGTGATACGCCCCTACGTCGCGTTAGTTACAACCCCAATTTCAACCGCGTAAACTATGTAAGATCATCGACTAGCTTACCGTTTCGTGGTATATCTCATCCCATTCCGATGTTCTCCAAGCCTCTAGTGCCTCCAGGGCGAGTTGTGTATACATTGGCTCGTCATATTCGGTACGCACAATCTTGTTCAGGTCGTGGCCAGCAGAATCCAGGCTGGGCCATGGGTGTCGATCTACGCAAGTAACGTTGGAGTAACCACGCTTCTTTAGGTGATAAGCGGTGCTAATTCCGAACGTGCCGCTAATCAACCCAGGTAAAAGTCAGTCCCGGAAGCTATCATCAACTATTTGGGGCAAACTTACGCTCCAATGATGAGGATCGAGGAGTTTTTATTTATGGGCACTTGTGGAGGATGGGTCATGATGCTAACGATTGCCTTTTCCCAAGAGGAAAGATAAGAAAGCAAAGCAATTGCAAAAACTTATAAGTCAGATGAAGAATGTCAGAAGCTGGCCGTTTTATCAACGCAAGTTCTAATAAACGAGGAATCCTGTATCCACTTGTGGAGTTAATGATGCCATGTGGAACAATTTGTCATCATTGGTTATTTGTCACCAGCCTCCTAGTGTACCTAGATAAGAACCTGCCGATTTTACTAGAGGTGACCTCTTATCAAACCAAAATGCCCAAATGATAGTTCAGAGGACCCGTATACAGGGTGAATTCCATGAGTCGATACGTAGATTAGAAGGTCCAGCCGACGGGGATGGCGCCACAGGTGCTCGTCAAAGGCTGGACCTTCCTTTACCTGCTCTACCCCGCAAACGAATCTACCCTATCTTAAGTGGCAACACTGGAAGGAGTTGGCCGATAAGTCACGCAACGACATGCGAGGGTCGTGATTGGCCGGATCAACCCTTGAACCGGAGACTAGCAATCAGATGCTCCGACAGCCAATTGGAGGAGAGTCCCAATCACTAAATCGCTTGTACCTTCCACCTCTTTTGCACCTCCTCCACGCAAACGCTCCGGGATCAAGTGATTAAGCTTTGCCGAAATCCGGGGATTGCACTAGCTTTGAGTACTATCTGAGTCGAGATAAGACCATGGACATATAAGGCAATGATTTCGCCCTTTAAAAACAATGCCAAGAGCAAACCCATCTTCTTGAATATTTCCGACACTTCGATTATCCTTCCAATACTTCTTTGCCGCTTACCGGCCTACCTGTCGCAATGACAAACCCCCCAAAGGCTGAACATGCGGACAATCTCCAACCTGCAAGGGAGGAGGAGGGTATTGAAGGGATTACAGAAGAGTTCTTCGACAACCCAGACAAAGCGACAGCTTTTGCTATCAGTGGAATTGAGGAAGAATTCAACATTGACTCAGATAATTCCCCTCAGCCTGAGGTGCGCGCCAATGTACCCAATGTCGACGACCCTTCCATGCCAGTCAATACTTTGCGTGCATGGCTACTTGGGATTGTGTTCACCATAGTTGGCACTGGTATCAATCAATTCTTCTCAATGCGTTATCCGAGCGTCACCATATCCTCTTTGGTTGCTCAGCTAATTGCCTATCCTGCGGGACGTGCATTGGCCCATTTGTTACCTATCATGAGGGTCAGGGTTTTTGGACGAGAAATCGCCCTTAATCCGGATCACCACTTCAATATCAAGGAGCACGCAGTCGTCACAATCATGTCTAATCTGTCCTTTGGCCCGTCATGGGCTACGGATATCATCCAAGCTCAGCGAGCAAAAGCATTTCTGGACCTTAATACCCCAGTTGGCTATCAATTTCTCCTTGCCCTTACCATGCAGCTATTTGGTCTAGGGATGGCCGGAATGGCTTACAGGTTCATTGTTGAGCCGCCTCACATGGTTTGGCCATCAACTCTTGCCAACGCCGCACTCTTTCAGACTTTGCACGGAAGAGCGAACCCAACTGCAGATGGCTGGAGCATCTCTCGGTACCGATTTTTCGTATACGTCTTTGCTGGCGGCTGGTTGTGGGTAGGTTATGAAGCTCATCCCCGTTTTGAATACATTCATGTTCATTGGACTAATAATGGAAAAGTACTGGCTTCCGGGTTTTCTCTTCACTGGTCTGAGTACCTTTGCCTTCATTTGCTGGGCAGCGCCAAGTGAGTTTCCACCTCAAGTTTACCTGTTGCTCGTGGTTGACATGGCCTCTTAACACTCGATGCAGACAATATCATTGTGAACAACCTCTTTGGTATGTCCACTGGATTGGCATATCTTCCAACAACTTTCGACTGGTCTCAGATTGCATACAATGGGTCTCCGCTTGTTGTGCCATTTTGGGCCCAAGCGAATGTCTTCGCTGGCTGGGTGATCGTGTTTGCACTCGTAACCCCAATCCTGTACTACAACAACACCTGGTACACAGCGTATCTGCCGTTCTCTGGGGGCGATATCTACGACAACACTGGTAGCGTTTTCAATGTTTCGCGGGTTGTTGACCAACACGGAAACTTCTCACCAGAGAACTACCACGATTACAGTCCTATCTTCATGCCAGTCACCTTCGCTCTCAGCTATGGCGTATCGTTTGCCACAATGACGTGTGTCCCAACATACATCTTCTTGAACTACTGGAAGGAGATTGTGGGTGCGTTCAACCCGAATCGCAAGAAGGACGTCCACGCCCGTCTAATTGAACGATATCCGGATGCTCCATGGTGGTGGTATGCTGCCCTGACAGCTATCGTCCTTGGTCTTACCATCATGGTACAAGAAGTGTATCATACGCAAATGCCGGTTTGGGGTATTTTCATTGCCTTTGGACTGGCTGCGTTTTACTTAATCCCGACCGGCAGTGTCTATGCTGTTGCCAATCTCAACAGCAACGTACTTACTGTCCTGGGCGAGATTATCTCAGGATACTTAATACCCGGGAAGCCCGTCGTTATGCTCATCTTCAAGTTCTACGCATATACCGGACTGAGCCAAGCAATGATATTTGCCTCGGATATGAAGCTTGGTCTATATATGAAGATCCCTCGCCGGACACTGTTTTTCGCGCAATTGACCGCGTGTATTGTGGGATCACTTACACAAAATGCAGTGGTTCTTTGGATGCTCAATCATGTTAAGGACATTTGCGAGAGTGATCAACCTAACAAGTATACCTGTCCTCAGGGACGGGTGAACTTCTCATCAAGCATTGTTTGGGGAGCTGTTGGCCCCGCTCGGTTGTATAGCATAGGCAAGATCTACTCGGGTCTGCTGCACCTATTCTGGCTTGGTGCTCTGCTGCCAGTGATTACATTTTTCCTCAAAAAGAAGTTCCCCGACAGCAAATTCTTATCTAATCTTCACTGGCCCCTTTTCTTTGCTGGAACTGGAAACGTCCCTCCTGCAACTGGCATTAACTACAGCTCGGCTTTTGCGGTGTCCTTCATTTTCAACAAGTGGATTCGCGGAAAGTATCCATATTGGTGGGCAAAGGTAAGTTCTGGTCATCGAGTATGTTAGGCATTGCTGACTTATAGACAGTACAATTACGTTCTCTCGGCTGCTCTTGATTCCGGTCTCGCCATTTCAGCTATCGTCATCTTTTTCGCTCTCGTGTTTCCCGGGGTCAGTCTCAGCTGGTGGGGGAATAATGTTCAGGGCACTACTGCGGACGGCCAAGGTACTCCATGGAGAAAGCTGGGAATCAACGAGACCTTTGGGCCATCTGCTTGGACTTGACATGAGAGCAGTACCATGATTCTATTGGATTCACTCTTCTTGAAGTCTTTCCTCGACACAGGCCGGCTCAGAAGATAGAAGCAACTACTCTTTAATTACTCTTCCCAAACTAATGCCCACTTGCGTGCTCCACTAGCATTTAAATATTATGTGCTCATCGTCTCTTATTTCCTGCACTGCGAATGTATGGTTCTTGTGGAAACACAGAGTTTTCAGGCGTAACACCTTTATAAATTTGGTCCCACCGGGCCTGGAGAACCTGGGGGGTGTGCCAGGCGTTATCAGTATCACGCAGCCACAGACGGAGTAAGTGTCGCCTATACAATGTCAATCAACTCAGACTCCATATTACTGCATGTTTCAACATACTGCTTTTCTCCTTGGTTCACAAATCCATCACGGGCATGGAAGATATTGAGATTGTTGACATATTGGATGTCGCCCTTTTGGAACTCGGTATTGAGGCAGTATTTCTCGCCAATGAAGTGTAGCGTATCTAGCGCCTCAGCTTTGGCCTCGGTGATAGGCGGGATATCTTCACTGCGCGGTAATGCTCCAAATCCAACAAAGTAGCGTCGTCCATACTGGAGAGAAACTCGTTGAGGGGCTTTATCCGTGGCCGGTAGAAGATGTAGCAGTGGTCTCTCCATCCATTGCTTATCAGCTTTCTCGAAGCTGTTTGTTTTCTTTTAGTTGTGAGAAATCCAGATTGAGAATGGAATGATACTCACATTTCCATATCCCAAGACTCAGAGAGCGTGTGGATCAGGTCGGGACGAGTTCTCGCAATCTCATTATAAACTGTCCAAGTACTCGTCAACTTACTTGCACCGCCCTCTTTAGCTATCTCGAGTGCAAAGAGAGCAACAATATCGCCCGAATCGGTGTGGAAGACTTGCTTATCGGTAGTATAGGCTGGACTTCCAATATTACTCGAGTCGGAATGCCTCAGATCTTTGATATGTGTGAGAACCACGTCTGCAGGCTTTCCATCATATTTGTGGTCTTGTCGGCCGCGCTCGCCTGCAATATGCGCAGAAATCCCAGCATAGATGATGATATTGTCTTCTCGAGTATGTTCGCCAACATTTATGCCACGGACGATAAAAAATCCGTGACCACTATGTAGTTCGTGAGACAGGCGACGAAGCTCGGAATGAAGATTCGGCAACGGAAACGTTTCGGAAGTAATGTGACCAAAGGAACGGCCAAGAGCTGTCTCATCATGTTAACATGGATAGTGCAGCCTTTGCAAAAAGCCACGAACACTTGAAATGAGCCAATGCTTGATCAATCTCAGACAGCTGCTCATCACTCAGAACATACGTCCAATCGTATGTCCCCGCCAGCGTCGCACCATCCCATGCGGCATCACCAGTCAGTTGTTCCGGAAATCCTTCAGGCACCTTCTTAGGCAAGTTACCTTCAGCAAGGCGTGTCTTCGCACGGGCTTGCCACTTGCTATAGTCAGGGGCGTAGCTTATGTCAGGTTGACCAGATGGCGGACGAGCAGCTGGTGTGACCCAAGAGACGGTGTCAGGGGCGGAAGCAGTCGACATGGTCGCGTGCGGACGGTTAAAAATACACTGAACAGAGTATGTTGCTTCTTGCCATTCTCATTTGGCTCTAGGTAGGCAAGACATAAGTATGTATTAGTCTACAGGATGCCAGTCAAAGTATGCTCGGAAGGTTTCAATGTAGCATAGCGTCTCGGCGGACAAGGGTCCCCAACCCAATGGAGGAAAACGTGCTTTATTCTGCCCATAGCATCATGGGAAGGAACCAGGGTCTTTCAATCGATGCCACGATCTGCAAGGGTGTCTTGCGCCTTCGCTAACGTTCCAACACTGGAATGATAACATTGACCGGGTAGATAGAATGGTCAAAGTATATATTCCATCGCTTCCTTCCTTTGCTGCTTTAATGCCTGCTCTCCATCTCTTGTTAGTAGCAGGTGAAACATTGCTTCATTCATTTTGACAATGGCACCAAGCCATGACCAACACATCCGGGTTGCAATCTTCCAAGACGGAGAACAATACTCCCACAATGGGTCTGACATCAAAACTGCGAAACGGTCTGGAAAATCACCCATCACTGGAGACAATACAGCCAGCACGGAAGAAAGCTTGACCCGTGAGGAAGCTCTCACAGCTTTGACGGCAGATGAAGAAAAAAAGCTGCTTCGAAAGGTCGATTGGCGACTGATTCCCTTGCTTTGCATGTTATACCTGGTAAAGAAGCTAGATGAGACCAATGTGAGTGTTGCAGCTGACGATTTTCTTTATGTAGAGATGCTGATTGCCTTTTAGGTTTCTAATGCACGTATCATGAATAAAGGAACGAATCGCAACATCTTGACCCAACTTGATATCACCTCTGACCAATATAACTTGGTCACGGTTTTATACACTGTAAATTGGAGTCTTCCGAGTCATGCCTCTAAAGCTAACAATCGCAGGTGCCCTACATAGTCGCCGAAATTCCCTCCAATCTACTGATCAAGAAGTTCAAGCCGTCAAGATGGCAGTCCAGGATCATGTTATCGTGGTATATTGCGTTGATCTATCCAAGATGAGAAATGCAAGGCTAATTTGCTCGTTTAGGGGCATCGTGACCGCCTGCACGGCCGCAGCTCATAATGCCGCCGGTCTCTATGCCTGTCGATTCTTCCTTGGTTTGGTGCGTGGCTCATTGTGGGAACTTTTTGTTGAATTTGAGTGCTGACTCGATATATAGGCAGAAGCTGGAATGTTTCCCGGCATTATTCTTCAGCTATCGTACTGGTATCGACCTGACGAAATTGCCGTTCGTTGTATCTGGATCTGTAAGTATACATAATCTGCACATGCCTTAGGTCTCAGATTAACAAGATGAAGATGCTGTGGGGAATGTGTCTGGTATCCTTGGCGGTCTATTGGCCTATGGCTTTCATGCTGTTTCTGGGGCTGGAGGCCTGTCTGGATGGCAATGGCTTTTCGCAGTCGAAGGGATCGCCACCGTCCTCCTCTCGCTTACTGTTCTACTTTACCTCCCAGATTGTAAATACCCTCCTGGCCTATTTAATGATCTACAACCAATATCGCTGACAAGAAAAAGTCCCCGGTAACACCAAGTGGCTTTCCCCCATCGAAAGGTCCTTCCTTCAGGCACGTTTGCCACAAAACTCCCCCCGCTCGTCCGAAAGAGACTTCGTTGGTAGAGAAATTATGGTTACTCTCAAGGACAAACGACTCTGGCTTTTCACTCTTAGTTGGGCTCTGATGACCTGTGGAAAAAACGGTATCGATTTCTATCGCCCCACTATCATTGCCAACATGGGTTTCAGGTAAGGTCATCTATATGCCCCTCATGGTCAAGAATCGGTTGACTGACGTTTCTAGTGACATTTCCACGGCCCAAATCTTAAATATTCCGATCTCAGCTCTGTCTATTATCCTCATTCTCCTCTTAGGTTATTCAGCCAACTCAGCAAGATACCCACTGCCGCTCTACCCAATCGGATGTACGGTTGTTATCGTTGGCATGTATGCGATTCTTGTGGTATATCCGAACGACGTCGGCGTCTACATCGGCATGATGATTGGTATCGCTTGTGGTACGGCTTGGTTCCCGTAAGCCCCCCCTGCTTCTCTATGGAGCTTGAAGTTACTAACAATCTTGAAAAGTGTTATGTGGCCTTGGCGTGCTCAAACGGTCAATGGCGCCACAGGATCCGCGTTTGCGATTGGGTTTGTCAACAGCTATGGGCAGGTCGGGGATGCTCTTGGTCCCCAGATGTTTCAAGAGAGGTACCAACCAAAGAACCAGGTGCCGTTTGGGCTCTCTATGGGTCTCATCGGCCTGTGTGGAATTGTATGTGGGATGCTTTGGTGGATTACTCGTCAGACGGAGGGTGACACTCGGAAACACAAGCTCGCAAGGCTGGAGGCCAAAAAGAACGACGAGGCAGTCCTCGATGATGTTTCTGATCGGGATCTTGATAAGTTTCGCGACTGATGCGTCTTGTTTCAGCCACGCAGCAGTGAGCAGAAAGACCTGGCAGACAAGGATTCATGAACGCTAGATTGAGTGACCTTCACCTGCCTGTTTCCAGGGTCTTTTTTTTCTCAGGCGCCTGTGCATTTGTAGATACTAGTAGACCTTCTACCAAAAGGCCCCGATGACAACTTTCAACAACTATGACCTTTCGTCTCATTTTTTTGTCGCTCTTGGAAGATATGATGTTGAAAACACGGAACAGGCTAATCAAAGCTTCAAATAATGCGCCCGATAGCAGCACCCAAGTTGCTCGTGGCAAACAATAAACGGTACAAGGACAAGAGTAGGGATGTGGGGTCTGTTAATCTCAACCGAGCGTCGCTGACTGCCCGTTACTTAATCGACAAACCAATGAATTAGGGTTCAGCAACAGATAACGGTCGAGAACTGGTCATATAAATGGCTGCCTTGGTTGGCCTCGGTGGACTACCGGTACTGCACAATGCCCAACGGCTCAATTAACCTCCAGGATGTTAGTAATACTGGCTGACTAAAAATGGTCCGCTGCGAGGTTGGTACATGCAGAAAATGGTCCGCTCCGAGCGGGGAAGTGATGGGAAACCCTCCGCAAGCCCTGCATCAATTATTGGGGGTACATGCCGCTGCTGTTTGTCGCTACAGTACTTGTCGGCACACGAATTGAAGCTTCCAAATTGCCAACCTTGTCAGTCAACCCGCTCAAGCGACGCTCGCCACTATGGGCTCAATTCCGTGTCTCCCGGCACCTCGACACTCCAGTGATCCTTACTATGACCTGGGCCACTTCAGCATCAAAGTCAGCACAAAGTCATCAGAAGCTCAGATTTGGTTCAATCGCGCATTGCTATGGACGTACTGCTTTAACCACGATGAAGCGATATTCTGTTATGAACAATCTATTGGACATGACAAGGATCTTGCATTAGCATATTGGGGTCTTGCTTTCTGCTCGGGGCCCAATTACAACAAAACCTGGAGACTGTTCGACCAGAAAGACCGTCTCAATGCCATCGACAAGTGCTATACATTCTCACAACAGGCGCTGCAACGAGTGAGCAGTGCAGCGCCGTGGGAGCGGGCGTTGATAGAAGCTTTGGACTTCAGGTATCCAGACAACAACCCGGATCGCGATCTGGCAGCTTGCGACAGAGCATATGCCGATGCAATGAGAGTTGTGTACAGGCAATATGGCAAGGGGAACTTCGATATCATAACGCTATTTGCGGATGCGTTGATGAATATCGCGCCTCGCAAGATGTTCAATACAGCTAATGGCGAGCCAATCCCTGACACGCCAGTGCATGAGGTTAAAGACCTCCTGGAAGCGACCTTGCAAATTCCAGGCGTCGAGAAGCATCCCGGAGTCGCCCATATGTACATCCATCTCATGGAGATGTCCGCCACTCCTGAGGCAGCACTATTCGCAGCAGACATGATCAGGGACCAGGTCCCTGATACGGGACACACTTATCATATGCCTGCGCATATCGATGTGCTTATCGGCGATTACCGACGAGCCGTCGAGTACAACCTCAAAGCGACAAACGCCGATGATAAATACTTCGAGAAGAACGGTGGCTTGACATTTTATAGCTACTACCGACTACATGACTATCACTCTTTAATCTACGCGGCAATGCTCTGCGGAAAGTCAAAGGCAGCGTTAAGTGCAACGGATCGTATGGAGGCCACCATCACAGAGAAGCTTCTACGAACAGAGACGCCCGCTCTTGCAGATTGGATGGAGTTCTTCCTAGCAGTCCGCGTGCATGTGTATATCCGTTTCGGCATGTGGGCGGAGCTGAAGAAACTTGAACCTATGGGGGACAAGCATTTATACTGCGTGACGAATGTCTTTAGGCACTACGGAAAAGCCATTGCATATGCCGCAACAAATGAGTTGGCGCAGGCGGATAGAGAGTATGAGCTGTTTGAACAAGCATCTCACCTTGTTCCACCAACGCGCCTCGACTTCCCTAACAAGATCACAGACATCTTGAAAGTAGCAACAGCGATGCTTGGCGGCGAGATTGCTTATAGGCGTCGCAATTATGAGATCGCCTTCAACAAATTGCGTGTAGCTATTGAGCTCGAAGACGACCTCCCTTTCGCGGAACCATGGGGATGGATGCTCCCTGCCCGGCATGCATATGCAGCGTTGTCTATAGAGCAAGGCCACATCGATCAGGCCGCCACAGCCTATGCAGAAGACCTTGGGCTTCACCCAACACCGAAAAGGTCGCATCAGCACCCGAATAACATCTGGGCACTGCATGGGTACCATGAATGTCTGGTAAAACTTGGCCGTGATGCGGAAGCCAACATCATCCGAAAGCAATTGACACTGGCTATGGCAGAGGCGGACGTGAAGATCACTTCATCGTGCTTCTGCAGAATTGGAGAGTTGCCACCGGCGGTGAATGACAACCATGGGTGTTGCACTAGAAAATGAAAGACGGAGACGAGTGGTCTCTAGTGTACGTTGACGTTGACGGCTTGTAAGAGCAAATCTAGTGCTTGAGAGTGATACATAGATTATAAAAGCATCCTTTTCCTTGCTTGTACTTAGCCTGACTATACAGAGTACAGGCGGTTGTGTGACATTGGTAAATTGATTTACACAGCCATGGCAACTTCCATCCAGCTGTATCAACCTGCTCTCTCAATAAGTGCTTTTAATTATGTTATAGCCTCTTCAAACCTCTTAATCCTCGCCCTCACCTCCTCAACGATTCGATAACATGGTATCAAGGCTCTCGCTGCTGGACTTTGAGGGCACACGTCAGATGGATCCGGATCTATATCCTGCTTCTCTTTCCAACACCGTCCTTCCCAATCCGGACATGCTTCGTGGCCGATGAGATGTCGTTTGTGCTGTCTCATCGCGAATTGATTGCCCAGGTCCATAAATCTTTTGGCATCCTCATGCAATCCGTCAGCTATCAGCTGATACAATTTGTCACTACTGATTTTGAAACCCAGCATCGAACTGACGTCGACGTTGGGCATAAGGTATACTGTATCACTTATTTCCCTTTCTGCAAGACCTTTGCAATATTCCTTGACCCACTCGAGATACACTTGATATCCTGAGGCTACCTCTAGAGACAGGCGACCCAGGAGAATAACATTTTGTAATGTAACACGCGGGGGCTTTGACGTATCATAACAAATAGAGCACGTCAATACCTTCTCGAAAAGCCCCATGCTTTGTCGAAGAATGTGAACAGTACTATGGGATGTTGGGGATCGTTCTAATGTACGAATAGTTTGGAAGACTTGTTTCGAACAGTCGCAGCATGTTGACGGTCCGCTGACAGTAACCGAAGTGTTAGGTGACAGTTCCGTAGGTTCACCGTTGTGCACGACGGGAGACAAGCAGGCTCGGAATGAATCCAGAGGAAGAGTCTCTAGCTGTGCACTTGTGTTGAAGTCCAATAGTGGTAATGGCCCGAATTCGTCATAGCTGAATGATATTTCGTCTTGCTCTCCTCGATAACTTTCTGGCAGAACGCTTGGGAGCAGATCTGTTGAGCCGGACGTGACAGTTGAGGACGTTTCCACTGGCGCAGTTGACGGGCTGGAGTGAGATGATAGTGCCTCTGCGCCCTGCTGAAGCAAAACATGGCGATCGCTTGACTGGGTATCAGGGGCCGTGGACGCCGTGTCTTGCTGATTACCTAGCTTCAGCGGGTCACACTGAGGCTCTCCGGCCTCGGTCAGTGACCATTTCCTTGGCCGTCCTGGCAACCCCTTATTGTGGAATATGCAGGCAACACCGAGGCGCAGGCATCGTGAGCATCCGGTTTCGTGACCCGAGCACTTGAGTTTCCGTGCTCCTACAACCCATCAGCAATCGACGCCGCTGTCTGACAAACAAGGAGTAGGACCTACGACATGCTTCACACGATTTCCTCTTTTGACGTATTGTGTGCATGATATATGATATCTTGATGGTCGACGTGTTCTCGGCCACTTCACCTTGCCGTGTGGTGCAATACGGGATCCCCCTTCGACGCGCAGCAGGCTGACTGTCGTTTTCTGCGCTGCCAAGTCTTGGTCGCGGATGGCGACTGTGAGCGGGGCGATGACGCTATGACGGCTGGGTCAGCTCCCATTTTTCCTACCCGGGGGACCTGATCTGGTGCAGATCTTGTTAGATACTAAATACGTCTCAACTCGACCAGCACCTGATGATTAAGACATTTATCTCTTATCTAAATAACAGCTGCTTATCTTAAGATCCTCGTAAAATGTTCATTCTTCTCCAAAGCCATTTTCCTTGTCGAAGTTAAGCGGTTTGCGTCAAATCACGACTCCAACTCCAGATGAGCTAAATCTTTTTTTCGAAGGGTCCAGCGACGAAGATCGCGGACAATTTCGACTAAATAGTCCGAAAAGCTCCAGTGCTCTTTGAGCACTTTATAGACAGCTGGACTCACACCTCATGAGTTGTGAAACTCCGCCCCGGCTATTGTGTAGACTACCTTTTCCCAACAAAAGAAAATGGCCAAGACAATTACCCCGCAAGCCCTCCGCCGTCATTGGGCAAATCGTGACGAAATTGCTGTGCTTGACGTCCGAGAAGAAGGACCCTACTCAATCGCACACCCGTTCTTCGCTTTATCTGTCCCAGTATCCGAAATCGAAGCCAAGCTGCCAGCATTGGTCCCACGACTATCAGCACCGATTGTGGTTTACGACGACGGAGAAGGTTATGTTGAACATGCGGTACAGCGGATTTTGACATTGGGTTACCGTGATATTGCGGTTCTGGAAGGCGGGCTCGCAGGCTATTCACGTGTCGGCGAAGTCTTTCGCGACGTGAATGTGCCATCAAAAGCTTTTGGTGAACTTGTCGAAGCAATCCGCCACACGCCATCACTGCCCGCGCCGGAGATCAAGCGCATCATCGAGAATGACAAAAATATCGTCGTTCTGGATGCCAGGAGATATGAAGAGTATCATACTATGAGCATCCCGCGCGGACAGAGTTGCCCCGGTGGTGAGCTCTTGTACCGATTATTCGAAGTGGCCCCCGACCCAAGCACAACCGTGGTTGTACATTGTGCCGGACGAACGCGCAGTATCGTTGGTACACAGTCCTTGGTCAATGCAGGAGTTGGTAATAAGGTATTTGCCCTCGAAAATGGAACGATAGGATGGACGCTCGCCGGCTTTGAGCTGGACAAGGGCAAAGCTGAGCGCGTTGGCAAGCCATCACCCACAGCTGTACAAAAGGCTCGAGACTATGCCAGCCAATGGGCAAAGCATGTCGGCGTGCCTGTTATCGATGTCGATCAACTGAGAAAATTTGCTGAAGAGGCAGAATCCAGGACTTTGTATTTACTGGATGTCAGAGACCCGAAAGAGTATCATGAGGGCCATCCTGACGGCTTCCTTTCAGCGCCAGGCGGCCAACTTGTCCAGGCAACTGATGAATGGATCGGCGTCAGAGGTGCTCGAATCATTCTGTACGACACAGATGGTGTAAGAAGCCTCATGACCGCAACCTGGCTGCTCCAGCTTGGATGGGACGTGCACGTTCTCAAAAATGGTTCGTCTGTACCAAAAGACCTACCCAAACCGCGACAGCCCACCTGGAACATACCAACCTCAGCATCCATCTCAGTTGAGGATTTCAATCGAATACAAGGTGCTACTATCGTGGATCTTGCCCGCAGCCCAGAGTATAGGAAGGGCCATATACCCGGCGCATGGTTCGCTTCAGGACCAGAGCTTGTCCGCGATTTGAAATCCGCCCCTGGTGAACGACCTATCATTCTGACATCGCCGGATGGTACTATTGCCGCTGCGAATATAGAACTCGTGCGTCGCGCCATTACTAGTTTGTCACGAGAGATCTTGTATCTGAGTGGAGGTACATACGCATGGAAGGCAGCAGGTGGTGCCCTTGAGACGGAACAACGGTGGTTATCTGAGCCCATCGATGTATACAAGCGACCGTATGAGGGAACAGAAAATGCTGAGAAGGATATGCAGGGGTATATTGATTGGGAACATGGACTTGTGGCTCAGCTTGCAAATGATGGCATTGCAAACTTTCGTGTCAAGCGCGATGCACCTAGTACTTGAGATAAATCGAGACCTTCGTCGTAGCATATAGTATTATCAAAATTGAGACTGATCACATGCCCACATTCCACAATATCTGTGTTCAAGAAACATGAAGCAGGTGTTGTCACTATTGCTTCAAGGCGCAGGATCGCAAGACTCCTGGACGAGCGAGGGAAGGGAGAAATCATACCAAGATTTCGCCAGGTTCAAAACCATTTGTACAAAGTCAGAGGTTTTGCTATTCAACACGTAGCAGATATAAGTCGACTGGCTCAGCTTCCCCTGCTGGACCTGTGTGCTCTTGACTTCTGTTCCACGCCCGAAGCCTTTGTCAACTAGTATACTAGTGATGGGTCACGATGCAGGTAAGAACATCACCGAGGAAGAAGGGCGGGAGCGAAATGACGAAGGCTGAGAAGCTACACTGGAATGCCTGGCTTGAATCATGGTGCTACTTTTATACCTTTGACTTATGATTTTATTCTCATTAGGTGCACTTTCGGAGATAGTTCTGATCAAGCGAGATGCTATTTAGCAAGCTCTACAGACACACTGAATGCAGTGCTTAAAGATCGCGATGCTGCGTGTTGACTAATAGTCATAAAACAGCGCAGCTGGTGAAAGACGTCAAATATCGCAGCGACGGGTGAAACGGGTGAAACGTGCTCTTCTCTCACGCGAATCAACCTGCACCCGACTACAACGCCACTGGATCGGTTGACCAAGGCTCTGGAAAGGGCACAGCAGCTACTGTGGCTCACAAGCTCATAGTATCAAGGACCTCATGCCCTTTGCCTAGTTATCTTCCCCTCCATGTTCAAAGCACGGAGCTTGCATAGTAGCTTAACCACGAGTGGGTTGTTCTCTAAATCCTATCTACGTAGCCAAATTTAATAACGCAAGCTTATTCCTCTGGCTTCCGGCCCCAAATCACTCGCTGCCTATAAAAAGCATGATGCTTTCCTGACGCGACCTCTCGGCGAAGATGAGCAATGTAGACATGAATTTCCGACTCAGTCCACCCAATAGTGTTGGCCACGAATAGCACAGTGCCCTCGGTATCCGCGAGGAAGGCATGACGGCCAAACTGTCCAAGCTCTCTCAATTGAGGGTCCTTGGGCCACGGGCCGATAGGAGTCTGACCATACCATGTCAGCTTCTATTCGCGACCAGACTTGACGAAAGTTAAACAAAAGAGAAGACTCACCTTGAACTCGAATGTTTCGATGTCAACAAAGCCAGCGGCTTCCATCGCTTTCCTTTGAAGCTCTTCTTCATAAACAGTAAAGCTCATTCCAAACTTCTTTGCGCCCTCGATGAAGAGCTTACCCCACTGGCCCAGTGCAGAGCTCTCCTTTACTGTATCATCGTCGCTGGTAATGATACCAGAAGGCTCAAGGCTCTCGACCCAGCCACCTGGCTTACAAGTCTTATATGCCTCCTTAAAGAATGAATCCCAGTCGGGAATACTACCGACCAGCCAACGTATGTGGATGTAATCGGCAGAGTTGGGGGCAAATGTCCACTCTTGTGTGCAATCTTCGATTTCACTGACAGATATACAGTCATTAACCGTCAAATTATCGGGGTTGGCAGTATTCGATATCTGAATAGGTCCAGTCCTGGAGAACTCACAACTTCAGGTTTGGAGGAACCCAGGAGGGCTGAATTGGGGAAATGTCTGTGCCAATGACCTCGATGTTGGGATGCTCATCTGCAAAGTCTCTATAGCTGGTGTCAGTAAGTGCTGCACAGGATACGAAGGTGAAACGTACAAGGCCCAGATACCTATTGGCCGAGAGAATTTCTGGTTAGTTATATATTGGCACAGATGTATCCTCAACATAGCAACACCTCACATACCAGTACCCGTTCCGATGTCGAGAACTTTCTTTGTAAGGCGTCTCGTGTTAGTGAAGGCTCTGTGTGGTAACAGATAGGCTGATATTCTCACCGAAATCTTCTTCTCGTCAATTGGCGCCAAATAAAGCTTTCCGCCGATGCCGAGAGTTAAGCAATGGTGGCTAGTAATCTGGTTAACATGAGTCGCAACTGTTCATTTTGACTGGCCTACTTAATGTCAAGCACCTCGCTCTGTCGCTCATCATTGGTCGCCCTTTTTTTCAGTAAGCTTTTATCCTAGAAGGAATCAGTATTATGGCGGAATAAGCGCACCAATACTGGGCATTTCCGATTTCGCGATGGTATGTGCGACCATGTAACTTGCGATACTCAAAAATACTGGAAGTCACTGAGTCTGTCGAGGACGAGATGCTTTGGCCTGTGAGTGAATCGGCATCGTCGTCTTCAGCAACCTCCTCTTCCTTTTCTGGAGTCAGCATCAATCACACTACGGCGCAACACAAATGAAAGCAATAAATTTGTCTTACCTCGGCAAGTTGTTGCCAATGAGCAGCTGAGAGAATAGTAGCATCTCCAAGCTCAGGCTGTGGGGTTTGCTGCGGGCTTTTTGAAGGACTCTTAGCAGGGCTCCTACGGTTTTTCGAGTCCTTTGGACTCGTCTGAGCCGCAGGTGGTGTCTGAGCAGTAGGAGGTGATGACATTATGGCAAATTCCAACTACCAGACTAAAAGCTTTGCCAGTGGTCCAGTTTAAGTTTCGGCTGGCGATATAGCGCGCGACGTTTGTGCGGAAAGGTGAGGAAAGAAAAGAAGTGCAAGGACCTGGGGACCTTCACACCGCGAAATTCCGTAGTCACTTGATATGATATGATCAATACCACGTTGCAAGCGGGGTCTCTGAGAGATTCCACAAATTAAAGAAAGGAGCGAAGCAAGGATAAACTGTAGCAGTTAGCTGCTGGGAAAGCGAACGAATAAAGCGTCCAGCAGAACTGCTAGGATACGATCCTGGTTCCACATAGTGGTATTTCTACCAATAAGACACTACAGTCTTATTTAGCGAGTTAGGGGTCTTAGGACACGAACCTCATCAATACTTGCTTCATCTGAATTCTTCCGCCGAAGAACGTATCCTGATACGACAGAGACAGGGCTTCACCTGAGGCTTAGCTATATCAGCCTAGTTGAAGTTAGAACCCGCGTACACAAGTAGAAACAAAACCACTAATTTCTCCAGCTGGACGCCTGGACCAACCAAGTATTGCTGTATATAGATGTCCCGTTATTAGTTGCGTTGTTGCGCATGTAGAGGGGCCTGGTTTTAAACTTGTTCCGCGATTACAAAGTTCATGTGCACTGGATTGCTGCAGAAGTAATCTCCAATTCTACAAGGGACTGACATGAGGAGATTTGTTCCGAATATTCAAGCCTGTGTCCAATAGTCGCTCTCGTGGATGTGAACTTTGCGGCGTGGTGCTCATGGTGCTGATACAAGAACAATTTTCTCAGTTGAAGAAAGTTTCAGTGCAGTATCTATAGGAAAAATTATTTGCCTGCCCGCGGACCAAACTACATCATCTTGTGAGGACCTCCAGTCCATAGCTGCCGTGTCTAGAGTGAGAATCTAGGTTGACCGCTGGACATATCATTCCGTTAAAGTTTCCAACTCGACCCACAGGTTACTGTCTGTGTTTTTTTGTTTATCACTATCCAAGGCCACAAAGTTTGTCATTGATGCATTTTGTAAAATATGTCTCCTGGTTTCTCGAGCTTTAGGCAGGCATCGCAAGCTACCATGTCTTTGAATTTTCCTTGAATCTGTTGGAAGTAGCTCGCAAAACCACAGCTTCCCACTAAAGTTCGCACCAACACGAAGTAAAAGTCACGGGGAAGGAATCTAACCCTTCAACGAACCGTGATACCCTGAACCAGGGCCTACTTCTCTAAAGCCCTTCGAGCCTTTTCAATCGATTCACAGTACAGTTCATCCAACTGCTGCTTCAAAGGCTCCTCTATCCCAGGTACAACATGATCTGCAAATCCTTTCCATTTAATCTGAGTTTTCTCGTTTGTGAGCTCATGGAGCTGGATCAAGCCAAGGCAACCCGTAGCCGGAAAGCCAGGTGAGTCGGCAATGGAATATGCATAAGAGTGTGCAACGGGGTCGAAGTTTACTAGTCTTTCTTTGACTTCATTGCCGTGCATGGAAAGCATGCGGACTGATCCGATCCCGGATCCAACCAACTTGACGGCATTGCATCCGGAGATGTAGAGATCGGCAGCACCGAAGGAAGACCACAAGGCCCATGTCCGAGAAATGGAGCTATTGAAAGTGCTTGTTACGTGCCCGAGGACCAGCTTAGATGTAGCGAAACCTATGCTGAGGAAAGAATCAGTTCGTGAACTCTATTATTAAGACCATTGAACCAGCAGGAGTGATTGAGAGTGGATAGATGTGGTATCAGATGATTCTTACCTGGTATGATGTTTTATAGGCTCAAACCGCTTAGGTTTCTACTGTCCAGCCCACACAGCAACGAAGATTTGAATTTAGAGTCCACTAGACCTCGGACCTCGCAAAACTTGAATCTGCGAAGCTAGGAAATAGATACGAAAATGGAAGAGAATGGCAGGGATGGTCGTTAAGCTTAATAGGCGCTATTGCGGCTAGAGGGCGCCACAAGCAACGGTCCTGGTGAATCAAGAATCTATTTTTATACAAGCGGGGGGGATCTAGGCTCGGCCGCCTTTTTTTCGGGGCCCGTGGATTCCAGATTCCGGTAACTCTAGGGTGTGTCAAGTCAGTTTGGCAAGCAATACGATTGGATGCATCTGGCGAAACGATACGAATCCATGATTTTCAGTAATATTGGCCATTTTTTTTCTTGGTTTGGAAAGGCCTCTTATGGGTATATCTAGTCGTCGTTTGGGAGATTTGGGGCTCACGCCCCGTGTTGAATATCTAATCCATACACGCAACGGTCAAACCGAGCAATGCCGCAACTGTTGAAAGCAAAATTCGTGCACTATCCAACTTATTTCATACCGCTACTAAATGTCGCACATCCAACTCTTGCTAGACAGCCATATCATTTTTCTTTTAGTAACAAGTTTCGAATGGACATCCAGTAATTGGTCGTTGACTGGGAAAACAACGAAGTCGGTGTATAAGACAACCGGTCCCATGGAGGATGCTGCACCAAGATCCAGAGAGAAGCGAGGATTGTTGAGACCATCTGTAATTGTTGATCGAAGTTCGAGTGGAGCAAACACAAATAGATCACCAACGAAGAAAAAACGCTTACCCAGTAAAGCAACGGCAAGGAACCTCAGGCCTGATCCGGTCACGGCAAGAGGCCCATATTTGCGCCCAAAGTCCCAAGCACGAAACCATTCGTATCATTAAATGCTCATTAGACGATAATAAGGCCTTGTGCACTGCAACTC